>JAEIGM010000743.1:0-11162 GCA_018903735.1 Drosophila cardini
GATAGCCAAGATCAAGGCCCGAAATGTGAGGATTCGAAAATAACGTCTAAAATCCTCTAAGACCTCTAGAAACGCCAGAAAATGCAAAAAACAAAAAAATAAATGAAAAAAATTTTAAATTGACGAAATCAAGATTATTTTGATGCAGAGTCGATATAAATGAAAATTATTGAATTAAATGGTATTCCGATTCAAAATCGGTTGAGTTTTGACAGAGATAGCTAAGATCAAGGCCCGAAATGTGAGGATTCGAAAATAACGTCTAAAAAATCGTCTAAGACCTCTAGAAACGCCAGAAAGTGCAAAAACAAAAAATAAATGAAAAAATTTTAAATTGACGAAATCAAGATTATTTTGATGCTGAGTCGATATTAATGAAGTATTAGCGAATTAAATGGTATTCCGATTCAAAATCGGTAGAGTTTTGACAGGGAATAGATAAAATCAAGGCCGAAATGTGAGGATTCGAAAATAACGTCTAAAATCCTCTAAGACCTCTAGAAACGCCAGAAAATGCAAAAAACAAAAAATAAATGGAAAAATTTAAAATTGACGAAATCAAGATTATTTTGATGCAGAGTCGATATAAATGAAAATTATTGAATTAAATGGTATTCCGATTCAAAATCGGTTGAGTTTTGACAGAGATAGCTAAGATCAAGGCCCGAAATGTGAGGATTCGAAAATACCGTCTAAAATCGTCTAAGACCTCTAGAAACGCCAGAAAATGCAAAAACAAAAAATAAATGAAAAAATTTTAAATTGACGAAATCAAGATTATTTTGATGCAGAGTCGATATAAATAAAAATTATTGAATTAAACGGTATTCTGATTCAAAATCGGTTGAGTTTTGACAGAGATAGCTAAGATCAAGGCCTGAAATGTGAGGATTCGAAAATAACTTCTAAAATCCTCTAAGACCTCTAGAAACGCCAGAAAATGCAAAAAACAAAGAAATAAATGAAAAAATTTTAAATTGACGAAATCAAGATTATTTTGATGCAGAGTCGATATAAATGAAAATTATTGAATTAAATGGTATTCCGATTCAAAATCGTTTGAGTTTTTGACAGGGATAGCTAAGATCAAGGCCCGAAATGTGAGGATTCGAAAATAACGTCTAAAATCGTCTAAGACCTCTAGAAACACCAGAAAATGCAAAAACAAAAAATAAATGAAAAACATTTTAAAATGACGGAAATCAAGATTATTTTGATGCAGAGTCGATATTAATGAAAATTATTGAATTAAATGGTATTCCGATTCAAAATCGGTTGAGTTTTGACAGAAATAGCTAAGATCAAGGCCCGAAATGTGAGGATTCGAAAATAACGTCTAAAATCCTCTAAGACCTCTAGAAACGCCAGAAAATGCAAAAACAAAAAATAAATGAAAAAAATTTTAAATTGACGAAATCAAGATTATTTTGATGCAGAGTCGATATAAATGAAAATTATTGAATTAAATATGGTATTCTGATTCAAAATCAGTTTGAGTTTTGACAGAGATAGCTAAGATCAAGGCCTGAAATGTCGAGGATTCGAAAATAACGTCTTAAATCGTCCAAGACCTCTAGAAACGCCAGAAAATGCAAAAACAAAAAATAAATGAAAAAATTTTAAATTGACGAAATCAAGATTATTTTGATGCAGAGTCGATATTAATGAAAATTATTGAATTAAATGGTATTCCGATTCAAAATCGGTTGAGTTTTGACAGAGATAGCTAAGATCAAGGCCCGAAATGTGAGGATTCGAAAATAACGTCTAAAATCCTCTAAGACCTCTAGAAACGCCAGAAAATGCAAAAACAAAAAAATAAATGAAAAAATTTTAAATTGAGCGAAATCCAAGATTATTTTGATGCAGAGTCGATATAAATGAAAATTATTGAATTAAATGGTATTCCGATTCAAAATCGGTTGAGTTTTGACAGAGATAGCTAAGATCAAGGCCCGAAATGTGAGGATTCGAAAATAACGTCTAAAATCCTCTAAGACCTCTAGAAACGCCAGAAAATGCAAAAACAAAAAATAAATGAAAAAAAATTTTAAATTGACGAAATCAAGATTATTTTTGATGCAGAGTCGATATAAATGAAAATTATTGAATTAAATGGTATTCCGATTCAAAATCGGTTGAGTTTTGACAGAGATAGCTAAGATCAAGGCCCGAAATGTGAGGATTCGAAAATAACGTCTAAAATCCTCTAAGACCTCTAGAAACGCCAGAAAATGCAAAAACAAAAAATAAATGAAAAAATTTTTAAATTGACGAAATCAAGATTATTTTGATGCAGAGTCGATATAAATGAAAATTATTGAATTAAACGGTATTCCGATTCAAAATCGGTTGAGTTTTGACAGAGATAGCTAAGATCAAGGCCCGAAATGTGAGGATTCGAAAATAACGTCTAAAATCCTCTAAGACCTCTAGAAACGCCAGAAAATGCAAAAACAAAAAATAAATGAAAAAATTTTAAATTGACGAAATCCAAGATTATTTTGATGCAGAGTCGATATAAATGAAAATTATTGAATTAAATGGTATTCCGATTCAAAATCGGTTGAGTTTTGACAGAGATAGCTAAGATCAAGGCCCGAAATGTGAGGATTCCCGAAAATAACGTCTAAAATCCTCTAAGACCTCTGAAACGCCAGAAAATGCAAAAACAAAAAATAAATGAAAAAAATTTTAAATTGACGAAATCAAGATTATTTTGATGCAGAGTCGATATAAATGAAAATTATTGAATTAAATGGTATTCCGATTCAAAATCGGTTGAGTTTTTGACAGAGATAGCTAAGATCAAGGCCCGAAATGTGAGGATTCGAAAATAACGTCTAAAATCCGTCTAAGACCTCTAGAAACGCCAGAAAATGCAAAAACAAAAAATAAATGAAAAAATTTTAAATTGACGAAATCAAGATTATTTTGATGCAGAGTCGATATAAATGAAAATTATTGAATTAAATGGTATTCCGATTCAAAATCGGTTGAGTTTTGACAGAGATAGCTAAGATCAAGGCCCGAAATGTGAGGATTCGAAAATAACGTCTAAAATCCTCTAAGACCTCTAGAAACGCCAGAAAATGCAAAAACAAAAAATAAATGAAAAAATTTTAAATTGACGAAATCAAGATTATTTTGATGCAGAGTCGATATAAATGAAAATTATTGAATTAAATGGTATTCCGATTCAAAATCGGTTGAGTTTTGACAGAGATAGCTAAGATCAAGGCCTGAAATGTGAGGATTCGAAAATAACGTCTAAAATCCTCTAAGACCTCTAGAAACGCCAGAAAATGCAAAAACAAAAAATAAATGAAAAAATTTTAAATTGACGAAATCAAGATTATTTTGATGCAGAGTCGATATAAATGAAAATTATTGAATTAAATGGTATTCCGATTCAAAATCGGTTGAGTTTTGACAGAGATAGCTAAGATCAAGGCCCGAAATGTGAGGATTCGAAAATAACGTCTAAAATCCTCTAAGACCTCTAGAAACGCCAGAAAATGCAAAAACAAAAAATAAATGAAAAAATTTTAAATTGACGAAATCAAGATTATTTTGATGCAGAGTCGATATAAATGAAAATTATTGAATTAAATGGTATTCCGATTCAAAATCGGTTGAGTTTTGACAGAGATAGCTAAGATCAAGGCCCGAAATGTGAGGATTCGAAAATAACGTCTAAAATCCTCTAAGACCTCTAGAAACGCCAGAAAATGCAAAAACAAAAAAATAAATGAAAAAAATTTTAAATTGACGAAATCAAGATTATTTTGATGCAGAGTCGATATAAATGAAAATTATTGAATTAAATGGTATTCCGATTCAAAATCGGTTGAGTTTTGACAGAGATAGCTAAGATCAAGGCCTGAAATGTGAGGATTCGAAAATAACGTCTAAAAATCCTCTAAGACCTCTAGAAACGCCAGAAAATGCAAAAACAAAAAATAAATGAAAAAATTTTAAATTGACGAAATCAAGATTATTTTGATGCAGAGTCGATATAAATGAAAATTATTGAATTAAATGGTATTCCGATTCAAAATCGGTTGAGTTTTGACAGAGATAGCTAAGATCAAGGCCCGAAATGTGAGGATTCGAAAATAACGTCTAAAATCCTCTAAGACCTCTAGAAACGCCAGAAAATGCAAAAACAAAAAAATAAATGAAAAAATTTTAAATTGACGAAATCAAGATTATTTTGATGCAGAGTCGATATAAATGAAAATTATTGAATTAAATGGTATTCCGATTCAAAATCGGTTGAGTTTTGACAGAGATAGCTAAGATCAAGGCCCGAAATGTGAGGATTCGAAAATAACGTCTAAAATCCTCTAAGACCTCTAGAAACGCCAAGAAAATGCAAAAACAAAAAATAAATGAAAAAAATTTTAAATTGACGAAATCAAGATTATTTTGATGCAGAGTCGATATAAATGAAAATTATTGAATTAAATGGTATTCCGATTCAAAATCGGTTGAGTTTTGACAGAGATAGCTAAGATCAAGGCCCGAAATGTGAGGATTCGAAAATAACGTCTAAAATCCTCTAAGACCTCTAGAAACGCCAGAAAATGCAAAAACAAAAAATAAATGAAAAAATTTTAAATTGACGAAATCAAGATTATTTTGATGCAGAGTCGATATAAATGAAAATTATTGAATTAAATGGTATTCCGATTCAAAATCGGTTGAGTTTTGACAGAGATAGCTAAGATCAAGGCCCGAAATGTGAGGATTCGAAAATAACGTCTAAAATCCTCTAAGACCTCTAGAAACGCCAGAAAATGCAAAAAACAAAAAATAAATGAAAAAATTTTAAATTGACGAAATCAAGATTATTTTGATGCAGAGTCGATATAAATGAAAATTATTGAATTAAATGGTATTCCGATTCAAAATCGGTTGAGTTTTGACAGAGATAGCTAAGATCAAGGCCCGAAATGTGAGGATTCGAAAATAACGTCTAAAATCCTCTAAGACCTCTAGAAACGCCAGAAAATGCAAAAACAAAAAATAAATGAAAAAATTTTAAATTGACGAAATCAAGATTATTTTGATGCAGAGTCGATATAAATGAAAATTATTGAATTAAATGGTATTCCGATTCAAAATCGGTTGAGTTTTGACAGAGATAGCTAAGATCAAGGCCCGAAATGTGAGGATTCGAAAATAACGTCTAAAATCCTCTAAGACCTCTAGAAACGCCAGAAAATGCAAAAACAAAAAATAAATGAAAAAATTTTAAATTGACGAAATCAAGATTATTTTGATGCAGAGTCGATATAAATGAAAATTATTGAATTAAATGGTATTCCGATTCAAAATCGGTTGAGTTTTGACAGAGATAGCTAAGATCAAGGCCCGAAATGTGAGGATTCGAAAATAACGTCTAAAATCCTCTAAGACCTCTAGAAACGCCAGAAAATGCAAAAACAAAAAATAAATGAAAAAATTTTAAATTGACGAAATCAAGATTATTTTGATGCAGAGTCGATATAAATGAAAATTATTGAATTAAATGGTATTCCGATTCAAAATCGGTTGAGTTTTGACAGAGATAGCTAAGATCAAGGCCCGAAATGTGAGGATTCGAAAATAACGTCTAAAATCCTCTAAGACCTCTAGAAACGCCAGAAAATGCAAAAACAAAAAATAAATGAAAAAATTTTAAATTGACGAAATCAAGATTATTTTGATGCAGAGTCGATATAAATGAAAATTATTGAATTAAATGGTATTCTGATTCAAAATCGGTTGAGTTTTTGACAGAGATAGCTAAGATCAAGGCCCGAAATGTGAGGATTCGAAAATAACGTCTAAAATCCTCTAAGACCTCTAGAAACGCCAGAAAATGCAAAAACAAAAAATAAATGAAAAAATTTTAAATTGACGAAATCAAGATTATTTTGATGCAGAGTCGATATAAATGAAAATTATTGAATTAAATGGTATTCCGATTCAAAATCGGTTGAGTTTTGACAGAGATAGCTAAGATCAAGGCCCGAAATGTGAGGATTCGAAAATAACGTCTAAAATCCTCTAAGACCTCTAGAAACGCCAGAAAATGCAAAAACAAAAAATAAATGAAAAAATTTTAAATTGACGAAATCAAGATTATTTTGATGCAGAGTCGATATAAATGAAAATTATTGAATTAAATGGTATTCCGATTCAAAATCGGTTGAGTTTTGACAGAGATAGCTAAGATCAAGGCCCGAAATGTGAGGATTCGAAAATAACGTCTAAAATCCTCTAAGACCTCTAGAAACGCCAGAAAATGCAAAAACAAAAAATAAATGAAAAAATTTTAAATTGACGAAATCAAGATTATTTTGATGCAGAGTCGATATAAATGAAAATTATTGAATTAAATGGTATTCCGATTCAAAATCGGTTGAGTTTTGACAGAGATAGCTAAGATCAAGGCCCGAAATGTGAGGATTCGAAAATAACGTCTAAAATCCTCTAAGACCTCTAGAAACGCCAGAAAATGCAAAAACAAAAAATAAATGAAAAAATTTTAAATTGACGAAATCAAGATTATTTTGATGCAGAGTCGATATAAATGAAAATTATTGAATTAAATGGTATTCCGATTCAAAATCGGTTGAGTTTTGACAGAGATAGCTAAGATCAAGGCCCGAAATGTGAGGATTCGAAAATAACGTCTAAAATCCTCTAAGACCTCTAGAAACGCCAGAAAATGCAAAAACAAAAAATAAATGAAAAAATTTTAAATTGACGAAATCAAGATTATTTTGATGCAGAGTCGATATAAATGAAAATTATTGAATTAAATGGTATTCCGATTCAAAATCGGTTGAGTTTTGACAGAGATAGCTAAGATCAAGGCCCGAAATGTGAGGATTCGAAAATAACGTCTAAAATCCTCTAAGACCTCTAGAAACGCCAGAAAATGCAAAAACAAAAAATAAATGAAAAAATTTTAAATTGACGAAATCAAGATTATTTTGATGCAGAGTCGATATAAATGAAAATTATTGAATTAAATGGTATTCCGATTCAAAATCGGTTGAGTTTTGACAGAGATAGCTAAGATCAAGGCCCGAAATGTGAGGATTCGAAAATAACGTCTAAAATCCTCTAAGACCTCTAGAAACGCCAGAAAATGCAAAAACAAAAAATAAATGAAAAAATTTTAAATTGACGAAATCAAGATTATTTTGATGCAGAGTCGATATAAATGAAAATTATTGAATTAAATGGTATTCCGATTCAAAATCGGTTGAGTTTTGACAGAGATAGCTAAGATCAAGGCCCGAAATGTGAGGATTCGAAAATAACGTCTAAAATCGCTCTAAGACCTCTAGAAACGCCAGAAAATGCAAAAACAAAAAATAAATGAAAAAATTTTAAATTGACGAAATCAAGATTATTTTGATGCAGAGTCGATATAAATGAAAATTATTGAATTAAATGGTATTCCGATTCAAAATCGGTTGAGTTTTGACAGAGATAGCTGATCAAGGCCCGAAATGTGAGGATTCGAAAATAACGTCTAAAATCGTCTAAGACCTCTAGAAACGCCAGAAAATGCAAAAACAAAAAATAAATGAAAAAATTTTAAATTGACGAAATCAAGATTATTTTGATGCAGAGTCGATATAAATGAAAATTATTGAATTAAATGGTATTCCGATTCAAAATCGGTTGAGTTTTGACAGAGATAGCTAAGATCAAGGCCCGAAATGTGAGGATTCGAAAATAACGTCTAAAATCCTCTAAGACCTCTAGAAACGCCAGAAAATGCAAAAACAAACAAGTAAGAAAGGCTACAGTCGAGCGAGCCGACTGTAAAAGACCCCGTACTCACAGAAGTGCGCATTTTCCATTCGAAAAACAAGAAAAACGGAGTGATTCACATTTTGTATACATACATTTTTATATACAAATGTATGAAAATATATACACAATTAAATGCACAATTTCCTTACTTGGCTTATTTTAAAAATATGCCGTGTTTTACAATTTGAAATTAAATTTAAATTTAATTTTAAATTTGAATTGAAAAATAAAAAAAAAAAATAATCAAAATAATTCACTGACGGGATTCGAACCTCGGACTCCACGCACACGCGTCAGTGCACTAACAGCTGCACCACGCCCCTCTATTGAAAGTGCTCGACTATCTGCATTTACATGTAATATTTTTTTGTTATATAACAAAAATTAATAAAATGTCTCTGACGGTGCTCGAACCCATGATCCCGTGTTCACATATAAGTGCGAAGAATTAGATCAGGCATCTTTACTACTTAGACCACACTCCGCATTGAAGTTTATGTAAATAATTAAAATTTAAAAAGTTATCAAATAACATTTGTCACTGACTGGATTCGAACCGGGGACCCCGGGCTAACCAACACGTACGAAGCGCACATCTCTACTACCTAGACCACGCTCCTTATTGAAGTTGCAGTAGCTAAACGTAGAGTTAAATCTTTTATAATAATTGTTTAGTTAACACACTGCACTGCTTGTGTTCTTTTTCTATTGCAAGCAGTGTAAACAAACAATTTATTCATAAAACTCAGCATTTTTGATTAATTTATTTTATATGTTGTGGTTGTCCGATTTGGACCAAATTTGGTGAGGATACTTTTAATAATTATTCACACATTCTCTGTAAGTTTGGTTGCGATCGCTCAACTAACATTACGTGTCTTCATACAAATTTTTTATTTTTGACCGATTTGTCCTATGGGAGCTATAGGCTATAGTTGTCCGATCCAGATCAAACTTGGTGAGGATAGTTATATTGGTACCATACACATAATGTGTGAATTTGGTCTCTCTAGCTCTAGTAGTTTTCAAGTTATGGTGATGTGAAAATTGTTTTTTGCAATTTGCGGGGGCGGTAAGGGGCGCGGCAAAGATTTGAAATAAACTTGATCTGCTCGCGAAGCAGACGGACTTTCATTCCAAATTTGGTGGCTCTAGCTCTTGTAGTTTAGAAGTTCCAGGTGTTCATACAGACGGACGGACGGACGGACAGACGGACAGACGGACATTGCTATATCGTCTCGGCTGTTGATGCTGATCAAGAATATATATACTTTATGGGGTCGGCCACGCCTCCTTCTGCCTGTTACGCACATTTCGCTTCAGACAAACCTAATAGACCCCCATACTCTTTTTTAGAGTACGGGGTCTAAAAATAAATGAAAAAATTTTAAATTGACGAAATCAAGATTATTTTAATGCAAAGTCGATATAAATGAAAATTATTGAATTAAATGGTATTCCGATTCAAAATCGGTTGAGTTTTGACAGAGATAGCTAAGATCAAGGCCCGAAATGTGAGGATTCGAAAATAAGGTCTAAAATCCTCTAAGACCTCTAGAAACGCCAGAAAATGCAAAAAACAAAAAATAAATGAAAAAATTTTAAATTGACGAAATCAAGATTATTTTGATGCAGAGTCGATATAAATGAAAATTATTGAATTAAACGGTATTCCGATTCAAAATCGGTTGAGTTTTGCGCTGGATTCGAAAATAACGTCTAAAATCCTCTAAGACCTCTAGAAACGCCAGAAAATGCAAAAACAAAAAATAAATGAAAAAAATTTTAAATTGACGAAATCAAGATTATTTTGATGCAGAGTCGATATAAATGAAAATTATTGAATTAAATGGTATTCCGATTCAAAATCGGTTGAGTTTTGACAGAGATAGCTAAGATCAAGGCCCGAAATGTGAGGATTCGAAAATAACGTCTAAAATCCTCTAAGACCTCTAGAAACGCCAGAAAATGCAAAAACAAAAAATAAATGAAAAAATTTTAAATTGACGAAATCAAGATTATTTTGATGCAGAGTCGATATAAATGAAAATTATTGAATTAAATGGTATTCCGATTCAAAATCGGTTGAGTTTTGACAGAGATAGCTAGGTCAGGCCCGAAATGTGAGGATTCGAAAATAACGTCTAAAATCCTCTAAGACCTCTAGAAACGCCAGAAAATGCAAAAACAAAAAATAAATGAAAAAATTTTAAATTGACGAAATCAAGATTATTTTGATGCAGAGTCGATATAAATGAAAATTATTGAATTAAATGGTATTCCGATTCAAAATCGGTTGAGTTTTGACAGAGATAGCTAAGATCAAGGCCCGAAATGTGAGGATTCGAAAATAACGTCTAAAATCCTCTAAGACCTCTAGAAACGCCAGAAAATGCAAAAACAAAAAATAAATGAAAAAATTTTAAATTGACGAAATCAAGATTATTTTGATGCAGAGTCGATATAAATGAAAATTATTGAATTAAATGGTATTCCGATTCAAAATCGGTTGAGTTTTGACAGAGATAGCTAAGATCAAGGCCCGAAATGTGAGGATTCGAAAATAACGTCTAAAATCCTCTAAGACCTCTAGAAACGCCAGAAAATGCAAAAACAAAAAATAAATGAAAAAATTTTAAATTGACGAAATCAAGATTATTTTGATGCAGAGTCGATATAAATGAAAATTATTGAATTAAACGGTATTCCGATTCAAAATCGGTTGAGTTCGAAAATAACGTCTAAAATCGTCTAAGACCTCTAGAAACGCCAGAAAATGCAAAAACAAAAAATAAATGAAAAAAATTTTAAATTGACGAAATCAAGATTATTTTGATGCAGAGTCGATATAAATGAAAATTATTGAATTAAATGGTATTCCGATTCAAAATCGGTTGAGTTTTGACAGAGATAGCTAAGATCAAGGCCCGAAATGTGAGGATTCGAAAATAACGTCTAAAATCCTCTAAGACCTCTAGAAACGCCAGAAAATGCAAAAACAAAAAATAAATGAAAAAAATTTTAAATTGACGAAATCAAGATTATTTTGATGCAGAGTCGATATAAATGAAAATTATTGAATTAAATGGTATTCCGATTCAAAATCGGTTGAGTTTTGACAGAGATAGCTAAGATCAAGGCCCGAAATGTGAGGATTCGAAAATAACGTCTAAAATCCTCTAAGACCTCTAGAAACGCCAGAAAATGCAAAAAACAAAAAATAAATGAAAAAATTTTAAATTGACGAAATCAAGATTATTTTGATGCAGAGTCGATATAAATGAAAATTATTGAATTAAATGGTATTCCGATTCAAAATCGGTTGAGTTTTGACAGAG
>JAEIGM010000203.1:0-59104 GCA_018903735.1 Drosophila cardini
TAAATGGTGTTCCGATTCAAAATCGGTTGAGTTTTTGACAGAGATAGCCAAGATCAAGGCCCGAAATGTGAGGGATTCGAAAATAAGGTCTAAAATCCTCTAAGACCTCTAGAAACGCCAGAAAATGCAAAAACAAAAAATAAATGAAAAAATTTTAAATTGACGAAATCAAGATTATTTTGATGCAGAGTCGATATAAATGAAAATTATTGAATTAAATGGTATTCCGATTCAAAATCGGTTGAGTTTTGACAGAGATAGCTAAGATCAAGGCCCGAAATGTGAGGATTCGAAAATAACGTCTAAAATCGTCTAAGACCTCTAGAAACGCCAGAAAATGCAAAACAAAAAATAAATGAATAAATTTTAAATTGACGAAATCAAGATTATTTTGATGTAGAGTCGATATTAATGAAAATTATTGAATTAAATGGTATTCCGATTCAAAATCGGTTGAGTTTTGACAGAGATAGCTAAGATCAAGGCCCGAAATGTGAGGATTCGAAAATAACGTCTAAAATCCTCTAAGACCTCTAGAAACGCCAGAAAATGCAAAAACAAAAATTAAATGAAAAAATTTTAAATTGACGAAATCAAGATTATTTTGATGCAGAGTCGATATAAATGAAAATTATTGAATTAAATGGTATTCCGATTCAAAATCGGTTGAGTTTTGACAGAGATAGCTAAGATCAAGGCCTGAAATGTGAGGATTCGAAAATAACGTCTAAAATCCTCTAAGACCTCTAGAAACGCCAGAAAATGCAAAAACAAAAAATAAATGAAAAAATTTTAAATTGACGAAATCAAGATTATTTTGATGCAGAGTCGATATAAATGAAAATTATTGAATTAAATGGTATTCCGATTCAAAATCGGTTGAGTTTTGACAGAGATAGCTAAGATCAAGGCCCGAAATGTGAGGATTCGAAAATAAGGTCTAAAATCCTCTTAGACCTCTAGAAACGCCAGAAAATGCAAAAACAAAAAATAAATGAAAAAATTTTAAATTGACGAAATCAAGATTATTTTGATGCAGAGTCGATATAAATGAAAATTATTGAATTAAATGGTATTCCGATTCAAAATCGGTTGAGTTTTGACAGAGATAGCCAAGATCAAGGCCCGAAATGTGAGGATTCGAAAATAACGTCTAAAATCCTCTAAGACCTCTAGAAACGCCAGAAAATGCAAAAACAAAAAATAAATGAAAAAATTTTAAATTGACGAAATCAAGATTATTTTGATGCAGAGTCGATATAAATGAAAATTATTGAATTAAATGGTATTCCGATTCAAAATCGGTTGAGTTTTGACAGAGATAGCTAAGATCAAGGCCTGAAATGTGAGGATTCGAAAATAACGTCTAAAATCCTCTAAGACCTCTAGAAACGCCAGAAAATGCAAAAACAAAAAATAAATGAAAAAATTTTAAATTGACGAAATCAAGATTATTTTGATGCAGAGTCGATATAAATGAAAATTATTGAATTAAATGGTATTCCGATTCAAAATCGGTTGAGTTTTGACAGAGATAGCTAAGATCAAGGCCCGAAATGTGAGGATTCGAAAATAACGTCTAAAATCCTCTAAGACCTCTAGAAACGCCAGAAAATGCAAAAACAAAAAATAAATGAAAAAATTTTAAATTGACGAAATCAAGATTATTTTGATGCAGAGTCGATATAAATGAAAATTATTGAATTAAATGGTATTCCGATTCAAAATCGGTTGAGTTTTGACAGAGATAGCTAAGATCAAGGCCCGAAATGTGAGGATTCGAAAATAACGTCTAAAATCCTCTAAGACCTCTAGAAACGCCAGAAAATGCAAAAACAAAAAATAAATGAAAAAATTTTAAATTGACGAAATCAAGATTATTTTGATGCAGAGTCGATATAAATGAAAATTATTGAATTAAATGGTATTCCGATTCAAAATCGGTTGAGTTTTGACAGAGATAGCTAAGATCAAGGCCTGAAATGTGAGGATTCGAAAATAACGTCTAAAATCCTCTAAGACCTCTAGAAACGCCAGAAAATGCAAAAACAAAAAATAAATGAAAAAATTTTAAATTGACGAAATCAAGATTATTTTGATGCAGAGTCGATATAAATGAAAATTATTGAATTAAATGGTATTCCGATTCAAAATCGGTTGAGTTTTGACAGAGATAGCTAAGATCAAGGCCCGAAATGTGAGGATTCGAAAATAACGTCTAAAATCCTCTAAGACCTCTAGAAACGCCAGAAAATGCAAAAACAAAAAATAAATGAAAAAATTTTAAATTGACGAAATCAAGATTATTTTGATGCAGAGTCGATATAAATGAAAATTATTGAATTAAATGGTATTCCGATTCAAAATCGGTTGAGTTTTGACAGAGATAGCTAAGATCAAGGCCCGAAATGTGAGGATTCGAAAATAAGGTCTAAAATCCTCTAAGACCTCTAGAAACGCCAGAAAATGCAAAAACAAAAAATAAATGAAAAAATTTTAAATTGACGAAATCAAGATTATTTTGATGCAGAGTCGATATAAATGAAAATTATTGAATTAAATGGTATTCCGATTCAAAATCGGTTGAGTTTTGACAGAGATAGCCAAGATCAAGGCCCGAAATGTGAGGATTCGAAAATAACGTCTAAAATCCTCTAAGACCTCTAGAAACGCCAGAAAATGCAAAAACAAAAAATAAAGGAAAAAATTTTAAATTGACGAAATCAAGATTATTTTGATGCAGAGTCGATATAAATGAAAATTATTGAATTAAATGGTATTCTGATTCAAAATCGGTTGAGTTTTGACAGAGATAGCTAAGATCAAGGCCCGAAATGTGAGGATTCGAAAATAACGTCTAAAATCGTCTAAGACCTCTAGAAACGCCAGAAAATGCAAAAACAAAAAATAAATGAAACAATTTTAAATTGACGAAATCAAGATTATTTTGATGCAGAGTCGATATAAATGAAAATTATTGAATTAAATGGTATTCTGATTCAAAATCGGTTGAGTTTTGACAGAGATAGCTAAGATCAAGGCCCGAAATGTGAGGATTCGAAAATAACGTCTAAAATCGTCTAAGACCTCTAGAAACGCCAGAAAATGCAAAAACAAAAAATAAATGAAAAAATTTTAAATTGACGAAATCAAGATTATTTTGATGCAGAGTCGATATAAATGAAAATTATTGAATTAAATGGTATTCCGATTCAAAATCGGTTGAGTTTTGACAGAGATAGCTAAGATCAAGGCCCGAAATGTGAGGATTCGAAAATAACGTCTAAAATCCTCTAAGACCTCTAGAAACGCCAGAAAATGCAAAAACAAAAAATAAATGAAAAAATTTTAAATTGACGAAATCAAGATTATTTTGATGCAGAGTCGATATAAATGAAAATTATTGAATTAAACGGTATTCCGATTCAAAATCGGTTGAGTTTTGACAGAGATAGCTAAGATCAAGGCCCGAAATGTGAGGATTCAAAAATAACGTCTAAAATCGTCTAAGACCTCTAGAAACGCCAGAAAATGCAAAAACAAAAAATAAATGAAAAAATTTTAAATTGACGAAATCAAGATTATTTTGATGCAGAGTCGATATAAATGAAAATTATTGAATTAAATGGTATTCCGATTCAAAATCGGTTGAGTTTTGACAGAGATAGCTAAGATCAAGGCCCGAAATGTGAGGATTCGAAAATAACGTCTAAAATCCTCTAAGACCTCTAGAAACGCCAGAAAATGCAAAAACAAAAAAATAAATGAAAAAATTTTAAATTGACGAAATCAAGATTATTTTGATGCAGAGTCGATATAAATGAAAATTATTGAATTAAATGGTATTCCGATTCAAAATCGGTTGAGTTTTGACAGAGATAGCTAAGATCAAGGCCCGAAATGTGAGGATTCGAAAATAAGGTCTAAAATCCTCTAAGACCTCTAGAAACGCCAGAAAATGCAAAAACAAAAAATAAATGAAAAAATTTTAAATTGACGAAATCAAGATTATTTTGATGCAGAGTCGATATAAATGAAAATTATTGAATTAAATGGTATTCCGATTCAAAATCGGTTGAGTTTTGACAGAGATAGCTAAGATCAAGGCCCGAAATGTGAGGATTCGAAAATAACGTCTAAAATCCTCTAAGACCTCTAGAAACGCCAGAAAATGCAAAAACAAAAAATAAATGAAAAAATTTTAAATTGACGAAATCAAGATTATTTTGATGCAGAGTCGATATAAATGAAAATGATTGAATTAAATGGTATTCCGATTCAAAATCGGTTGAGTTTTGACAGAGATAGCTAAGATCAAGGCCCGAAATGTGAGGATTCGAAAATAACGTCTAAAATCCTCTAAGACCTCTAGAAACGCCAGAAAATGCAAAAACAAAAAATAAATGAAAAAATTTTAAATTGACGAAATCAAGATTATTTTGATGCAGAGTCGATATAAATGAAAATTATTGAATTAAATGGTATTCCGATTCAAAATCGGTTGAGTTTTGACAGAGATAGCCAAGATCAAGGCCCGAATTGTGAGGATTCGAAAATAAGGTCTAAAATCCTCTAAGACCTCTAGAAACGCCAGAAAATGCAAAAACAAAAAATAAATGAATAAATTTTAAATTGACGAAATCAAGATTATTTTGATGCAGAGTCGATATAAATGAAAATTATTGAATTAAATGGTATTCCGATTCAAAATCGGTTGAGTTTTGACAGAGATAGCTAAGATCAAGGCCCGAAATGTGAGGATTCGAAAATAACGTCTAAAATCCTCTAAGACCTCTAGAAACGCCAGAAAATGCAAAAACAAAAAATAAAGGAAAAAATTTTAAATTGACGAAATCAAGATTATTTTGATGCAGAGTCGATATAAATGAAAATTATTGAATTAAATGGTATTCTGATTCAAAATCGGTTGAGTTTTGACAGAGATAGCTAAGATCAAGGCCCGAAATGTGAGGATTCGAAAATAACGTCTAAAATCCTCTTAGACCTCTAGAAACGCCAGAAAATGCAAAAACAAAAAATAAATGAAAAAATTTTAAATTGACGAAATCAAGATTATTTTGATGCAGAGTCGATATAAATGAAAATTATTGAATTAAATGGTATTCCGATTCAAAATCGGTTGAGTTTTGACAGAGATAGCCAAGATCAAGGCCCGAAATGTGAGGATTCGAAAATAACGTCTAAAATCCTCTAAGACCTCTAGAAACACCAGAAAATGCAAAAACAAAAAATAAATGAAAAAATTTTAAATTGACGAAATCAAGATTATTTTGATGCAGAGTCGATATAAATGAAAATTATTGAATTAAACGATATTCCGATTCAAAATCGGTTGAGTTTTGACAGAGATAGCTAAGATCAAGGCCCGAAATGTGAGGATTCAAAAATAACGTCTAAAATCCTCTAAGACCTCTAGAAACGCCAGAAAATGCAAAAACAAAAAATAAATGAAAAAATTGTAAATTGACGAAATCAAGATTATTTTGATGCAGAGTCGATATAAATGAAAATGATTGAATTAAATGGTATTCCGATTCAAAATCGGTTGAGTTTTGACAGAGATAGCTAAGATCAAGGCCTGAAATGTGAGGATTCGAAAATAACGTCTAAAATCGTCTAAGACCTCTAGAAACGCCAGAAAATGCAAAAACAAAAAATAAATGAAAAAATTTTAAATTGACGAAATCAAGATTATTTTGATGCAGAGTCGATATAAATGAAAATTATTGAATTAAATGGTATTCCGATTCAAAATCGGTTGAGTTTTGACAGAGATAGCCAAGATCAAGGCCCGAAATGTGAGGATTCGAAAATAACGTCTAAAATCGTCTAAGACCTCTAGAAACGCCAGAAAATGCAAAAACAAAAAATAAATGAAAAAATTTTAAATTGACGAAATCAAGATTATTTTGATGCAGAGTCGATATAAATGAAAATTATTGAATTAAATGGTATTCCGATTCAAAATCGGTTGAGTTTTGACAGAGATAGCTAAGATCAAGGCCCGAAATGCGAGGATTCGAAAATAACGTCTAAAATCCTCTAAGACCTCTAGAAACGCCAGAAAATGCAAAAACAAAAAATAAATGAAAAAATTTTAAATTGACGAAATCAAGATTATTTTGATGACGTCTAAAATCGTCTAAGACCTCTAGAAACGCCAGAAAATGCAAAAACAAAAAATAAATGAATAAATTTTAAATTGACGAAATCAAGATTATTTTGATGCAGAGTCGATATTAATGAAAATTATTGAATTAAATGGTATTCCGATTCAAAATCGGTTGAGTTTTGACAGAGATAGCCAAGATCAAGGCCCGAAATGTGAGGATTCGAAAATAACGTCTAAAATCGTCTAAGACCTCTAGAAACGCCAGAAAATGCAAAAACAAAAAATAAATGAAAAAATTTTAAATTGACGAAATCAAGATTATTTTGATGCAGAGTCGATATAAATGAAAATTATTGAATTAAATGGTATTCCGATTCAAAATCGGTTGAGTTTTGACAGAGATAGCTAAGATCAAGGCCCGAAATGCGAGGATTCGAAAATAACGTCTAAAATCCTCTAAGACCTCTAGAAACGCTAGAAAATGCAAAAACAAAAAATAAATGAAAAAATTTTAAATTGACGAAATCAAGATTATTTTGATGCAGAGTCGATATAAATGAAAATTATTGAATTAAATGGTATTCCGATTCAAAATCGGTTGAGTTTTGACAGAGATAGCTAAGATCAAGGCCCGAAATGTGAGGATTCGAAAATAAGGTCTAAAATCCTCTAAGACCTCTAGAAACGCCAGAAAATGCAAAAACAAAAAATAAATGAAAAAATTTTAAATTGACGAAATTAAGATTATTTTGAAGCAGAGTCGATATAAATGAAAATTATTGAATTAAATGGTATTCCGATTCAAAATCGGTTGAGTTTCGACAGAGATAGCCAAGATCAAGGCCCGAAATGTGAGGATTCGAAAATAACGTCTAAAATCCTCTAAGACCTCTAGAAACGCCAGAAAATGCAAAAACAAAAAATAAATGAAAAAATTTTAAATTGACGAAATCAAGATTATTTTGATGCAGAGTCGATATAAATGAAAATTATTGAATTAAATGGTATTCCGATTCAAAATCGGTTGAGTTTTGACAGAGATAGCTAAGATCAAGGCCCGAAATGCGAGGATTCGAAAATAAGGTCTAAAATCCTCTAAGACCTCTAGAAACGCCAGAAAATGCAAAAACAAAAAATAAATGAAAAAATTTTAAATTGACGAAATCAAGATTATTTTGATGCAGAGTCGATATAAATGAAAATTATTGAATTAAATGGTATTCCGATTCAAAATCGGTTGAGTTTTGACAGAGATAGCTAAGATCAAGGCCCGAAATGTGAGGATTCGAAAATAACGTCTAAAATCCTCTAAGACCTCTAGAAACGCCAGAAAATGCAAAAAACAAAAAATAAATGAAAAAATTTTAAATTGACGAAATCAAGATTATTTTGATGCAGAGTCGATATAAATGAAAATTATTGAATTAAATGGTATTCCGATTCAAAATCGGTTGAGTTTTGACAGAGATAGCTAAGATCAAGGCCCGAAATGTGAGGATTCGAAAATAACGTCTAAAATCGTCTAAGACCTCTAGAAACGCCAGAAAATGCAAAAACAAAAAATAAATGAAAAAATTTTAAATTGACGAAATCAAGATTATTTTGATGCAGAGTCGATATAAATGAAAATTATTGAATTAAATGGTATTCCGATTCAAAATCGGTTGAGTTTTGACAGAGATAGCTAAAATCAAGGCCCGAAATGTGAGGATTCGAAAATAACGTCTAAAATCGTCTAAGACCTCTAGAAACGCCAGAAAATGCAAAAACAAAAAATAAATAAAAAAATTTTAAATTTACGAAATCAAGATTATTTTGATGCAGAGTCGATATAAATGAAAATTATTGAATTAAATGGTATTCCGATTCAAAATCGGTTGAGTTTTGACAGAGATAGCTAAGATCAAGGCCCGAAATGTGAGGATTCGAAAATAACGTCTAAAATCCTCTAAGACCTCTAGAAACGCCAGAAAATGCAAAAACAAAAAATAAATGAAAAAATTTTAAATTGACGAAATCAAGATTATTTTGATGCAGAGTCGATATAAATGAAAATTATTGAATTAAATGGTATTCCGATTCAAAATCGGTTGAGTTTTGACAGAGATAGCTAAGATCAAGGCCCGAAATGTGAGGATTCGAAAATAACGTCTAAAATCCTCTAAGACCTCTAGAAACGCCAAAAAATGCAAAAACAAAAAATAAATGAAAAAATTTTAAATTGACGAAATCAAGATTATTTTGATGCAGAGTCGATATAAATGAAAATTATTGAATTAAATGGTATTCCGATTCAAAATCGGTTGAGTTTTGACAGAGATAGCCAAGATCAAGGCCCGAAATGTGAGGATTCGAAAATAACGTCTAAAATCCTCTAAGACCTCTAGAAACGCCAGAAAATGCAAAAACAAAAAATAAATGAAAAAATTTTAAATTGACGAAATCAAGATTATTTTGATGCAGAGTCGATATAAATGAAAATTATTGAATTAAATGGTATTCTGATTCAAAATCGGTTGAGTTTTGACAGAGATAGCTAAGATCAAGGCCTGAAATGTGAGGATTCGAAAATAACGTCTAAAATCGTCTAAGACCTCTAGAAACGCCAGAAAATGCAAAAACAAAAAATAAATGAAAAAATTTTAAATTGACGAAATCAAGATTATTTTGATGCAGAGTCGATATAAATGAAAATTATTGAATTAAATGGTATTCCGATTCAAAATCGGTTGAGTTTTGACAGAGATAGCTAAGATCAAGGCCCGAAATGTGAGGATTCGAAAATAAGGTCTAAAATCCTCTAAGACCTCTAGAAACGCCAGAAAATGCAAAAACAAAAAATAAATGAAAAAATTTTAAATTGACGAAATCAAGATTATTTTGATGCAGAGTCGATATAAATGAAAATTATTGAATTAAATGGTATTCCGATTCAAAATCGGTTGAGTTTTGACAGAGATAGCTAAGATCAAGGCCCGAAATGTGAGGATTCGAAAATAACGTCTAAAATCGTCTAAGACCTCTAGAAACGCCAGAAAATGCAAAAACAAAAAAAAATGAAAAAATTTTAAATTGACGAAATCAAGATTATTTTGATGCAGAGTCGATATAAATGAAAATTATTGAATTAAATGGTATTCCGATTCAAAATCGGTTGAGTTTTGACAGAGATAGCTAAAATCAAGGCCCGAAATGTGAGGATTCGAAAATAACGTCTAAAATCGTCTAAGACCTCTAGAAACGCCAGAAAATGCAAAAACAAAAAATAAATAAAAAAATTTTAAATTTACGAAATCAAGATTATTTTGATGCAGAGTCGATATAAATGAAAATTATTGAATTAAATGGTATTCCGATTCAAAATCGGTTGAGTTTCGACAGAGATAGCTAAGATCAAGGCCCGAAATGTGAGGATTCGAAAATAACGTCTAAAATCCTCTAAGACCTCTAGAAACGCCAGAAAATGCAAAAACAAAAAATAAATGAAAAAATTTTAAATTGACGAAATCAAGATTATTTTGATGCAGAGTCGATATAAATGAAAATTATTGAATTAAATGGTATTCCGATTCAAAATCGGTTGAGTTTTGACAGAGATAGCTAAGATCAAGGCCCGAAATGTGAGGATTCGAAAATAACGTCTAAAATCCTCTAAGACCTCTAGAAACGCCAAAAAATGCAAAAACAAAAAATAAATGAAAAAATTTTAAATTGACGAAATCAAGATTATTTTGATGCAGAGTCGATATAAATGAAAATTATTGAATTAAATGGTATTCCGATTCAAAATCGGTTGAGTTTTGACAGAGATAGCCAAGATCAAGGCCCGAAATGTGAGGATTCGAAAATAACGTCTAAAATCCTCTAAGACCTCTAGAAACGCCAGAAAATGCAAAAACAAAAAATAAATGAAAAAATTTTAAATTGACGAAATCAAGATTATTTTGATGCAGAGTCGATATAAATGAAAATTATTGAATTAAACGGTATTCTGATTCAAAATCGGTTGAGTTTTGACAGAGATAGCTAAGATCAAGGCCTGAAATGTGAGGATTCGAAAATAACGTCTAAAATCGTCTAAGACCTCTAGAAACGCCAGAAAATGCAAAAAAACAAAAATAAATGAAAAAATTTTAAATTGACGAAATCAAGATTATTTTGATGCAGAGTCGATATAAATGAAAATTATTGAATTAAATGGTATTCCGATTCAAAATCGGTTGAGTTTCGACAGAGATAGCTAAGATCAAGGCCCGAAATGTGAGGATTCGAAAATAACGTCTAAAATCGTCTAAGACCTCTAGAAACGCCAGAAAATGCAAAAATAAAAAATAAATGAAAAAGTTTTAAATTGACGAAATCAAGATTATTTTGATGCAGAGTCGATATAAATGAAAATTATTGAATTAAATGGTATTCCGATTCAAAATCGGTTGAGTTTTGACAGAGATAGCTAAGATCAAGGCCCGAAATGTGAGGATTCGAAAATAACGTCTAAAATCCTCTAAGACCTCTAGAAACGCCAGAAAATGCAAAAACAAAAAATAAATGAAAAAATTTTAAATTGACGAAATCAAGATTATTTTGATGCAGAGTCGATATAAATGAAAATTATTGAATTAAATGGTATTCCGATTCAAAATCGGTTGAGTTTTGACAGAGACAGCTAAGATCAAGGCCTGAAATGTGAGGATTCGAAAATAACGTCTAAAATCCTCTAAGACCTCTGGAAACGCCAGAAAATGCAAAAACAAAAAATAAATGAAAAAATTTTAAATTGACGAAATCAAGATTATTTTGATGCAGAGTCGATATAAATGAAAATTATTGAATTAAACGGTATTCCGATTCAAAATCGGTTGAGTTTTGACAGAGATAGCCAAGATCAAGGCCCGAAATGTGAGGATTCGAAAATAACGTCTAAAATCCTCTAAGACCTCTAGAAACGCCAGAAAATGCAAAAACAAAAAATAAATGAAAAAATTTTAAATTGACGAAATCAAGATTATTTTGATGCAGAGTCGATATAAATGAAAATTATTGAATTAAATGGTATTCCGATTCAAAATCGGTTGAGTTTTGACAGAGATAGCTAAGATCAAGGCCTGAAATGTGAGGATTCGAAAATAACGTCTAAAATCGTCTAAGACCTCTAGAAACGCCAGAAAATGCAAAAACAAAAAATAAATGAATAAATTTTAAATTGACGAAATCAAGATTATTTTGATGCAGAGTCGATATTAATGAAAATTATTGAATTAAATGGTATTCCGATTCAAAATCGGTTGAGTTTTGACAGAGATAGCCAAGATCAAGGCCCGAAATGTGAGGATTCGAAAATAACGTCTAAAATCCTCTAAGACCTCTAGAAACGCCAGAAAATGCAAAAACAAAAAATAAATGAAAAAATTTTAAATTGACGAAATCAAGATTATTTTGATGCAGAGTCGATATAAATGCAAATTATTGAATTAAATGGTATTCCGATTCAAAATCGGTTGAGTTTTGACAGAGATAGCTAAGATCAAGGCCCGAAATGTGAGGATTCGAAAATAACGTCTAAAATCGTCTAAGACCTCTAGAAACGCCAGAAAATGCAAAAACAAAAAATAAATGAATAAATTTTAAATTGACGAAATCAAGATTATTTTGATGCAGAGTCGATATTAATGAAAATTATTGAATTAAATGGTATTCCGATTCAAAATCGGTTGAGTTTTGACAGAGATAGCCAAGATCAAGGCCCGAAATGTGAGGATTCGAAAATAACGTCTAAAATCCTCTAAGACCTCTAGAAACTCCAGAAAATGCAAAAACAAAAAATAAATGAAAAAATTTTAAATTGACGAAATCAACATTATTTTGATGCAGAGTCGATATAAAGATTATTTTGATGCAGAGTCGATATAAATGAAAATTATTGAACTAAATGGTATTCCGATTCAAAATCGGTTGAGTTTTGACAGAGATAGCTAAGATCAAGGCCCGAAATGTGAGGATTCGAAAATAACGTCTAAAATCCTCTAAGACCTCTAGAAACGCCAGAAAATGCAAAAACAAAAAATAAATGAAAAAACTTTAAATTGACGAAATCAAGATTATTTTGATGCAGAGTCGATATAAATGAAAATTATTGAATTAAATGGTATTCCGATTCAAAATCGGTTGAGTTTTGACAGAGATAGCTAAGATCAAGGCCCGAAATGTGAGGATTCGAAAATAACGTCTAAAATCCTCTAAGACCTCTAGAAACGCCAGAAAATGCAAAAACAAAAAATAAATGAAAAAATTTTAAATTGACGAAATCAAGATTATTTTGATGCAGAGTCGATATAAATGAAAATTATTGAATTAAATGGTATTCCGATTCAAAATCGGTTGAGTTTCGACAGAGATAGCTAAGATCAAGGCCCGAAATGTGAGGATTCGAAAATAACGTCTAAAATCCTGTAAGACCACTAGAAACTAGATAGCTAAGATCAAGGCCCGAAATGTGAGGATTCGAAAATAACGTCTAAAATCGTCTAAGACCACTAGAAACGCCAGAAAATGCAAAAACAAAAAATAAATGAAAAAATTTTAAATTGACGAAATCAACATTATTTTGATGCAGAGTCGATATAAAGATTATTTTGATGCAGAGTCGATATAAATGAAAATTATTGAATTAAATGGTATTCCGATTCAAAATCGGTTGAGTTTTGACAGAGATAGCCAAGATCAAGGCCCGAAATGTGAGGATTCGAAAATAACGTCTAAAATCCTCTAAGACCTCTAGAAACGCCAGAAAATGCAAAAACAAAAAATAAATGAAAAAATTTTAAATTGACGAAATCAAGATTATTTTGATGCAGAGTCGATATAAATGAAAATTATTGAATTAAATGGTATTCCGATTCAAAATCGGTTGAGTTTTGACAGAGATAGCTAAGATCAAGGCCCGAAATGTGAGGATTCGAAAATAACGTCTAAAATCCTCTAAGACCTCTAGAAACGCCAGAAAATGCAAAAACAAAAAATAAATGAAAAAATTTTAAATTGACGAAATCAAGATTATTTTGATGCAGAGTCGATATAAATGAAAATTATTGAATTAAATGGTATTCCGATTCAAAATCGGTTGAGTTTTGACAGAGATAGCTAAGATCAAGGCCTGAAATGTGAGGATTCGAAAATAACGTCTAAAATCCTCTAAGACCTCTAGAAACGCCAGAAAATGCAAAAACAAAAAATAAATGAAAAAATTTTAAATTGACGAAATCAAGATTATTTTGATGCAGAGTCGATATAAATGAAAATTATTGAATTAAATGGTATTCTGATTCAAAATCGGTTGAGTTTTGACAGAGATAGCTAAGATCAAGGCCCGAAATGTGAGGATTCGAAAATAACGTCTAAAATCCTCTAAGACCTCTAGAAACGCCAGAAAATGCAAAAACAAAAAATAAATGAATAAATTTTAAATTGACGAAATCAAGATTATTTTGATGCAGAGTCGATATAAATGAAAATTATTGAATTAAATGGTATTCCGATTCAAAATCGGTTGAGTTTTGACAGAGATAGCCAAGATCAAGGCCCGAAATGTGAGGATTCGAAAATAACGTCTAAAATCCTCTAAGACCTCTAGAAACGCCAGAAAATGCAAAAACAAAAAATAAATGAAAAAATTTTAAATTGACGAAATCAAGATTATTTTGATGCAGAGTCGATATAAATGAAAATTATTGAATTAAATGGTATTCCGATTCAAAATCGGTTGAGTTTTGACAGAGATAGCTAAGATCAAGGCCCGAAATGTGAGGATTCGAAAATAACGTCTAAAATCCTCTAAGACCTCTAGAAACGCCAGAAAATGCAAAAACAAAAAATAAATGAAAAAATTTTAAATTGACGAAATCAAGATTATTTTGATGCAGAGTCGATATAAATGAAAATTATTGAATTAAATGGTATTCCGATTCAAAATCGGTTGAGTTTTGACAGAGATAGCTAAGATCAAGGCCCGAAATGTGAGGATTCGAAAATAACGTCTAAAATCCTCTAAGACCTCTAGAAACGCCAGAAAATGCAAAAACAAAAAATAAATGAAAAAATTTTAAATTGACGAAATCAAGATTATTTTGATGCAGAGTCGATATAAATGAAAATTATTGAATTAAATGGTATTCCGATTCAAAATCGGTTGAGTTTTGACAGAGATAGCTAAGATCAAGGCCCGAAATGTGAGGATTCGAAAATAACGTCTAAAATCCTCTAAGACCTCTAGAAACGCCAGAAAATGCAAAAACAAAAAATAAATGAAAAAATTTTAAATTGACGAAATCAAGATTATTTTGATGCAGAGTCGATATAAATGAAAATTATTGAATTAAATGGTATTCCGATTCAAAATCGGTTGAGTTTCGACAGAGATAGCTAAGATCAAGGCCCGAAATGTGAGGATTCGAAAATAACGTCTAAAATCCTCTAAGACCTCTAGAAACGCCAGAAAATGCAAAAACAAAAAATAAATGAAAAAATTTTAAATTTACGAAATCAAGATTATTTTGATGCAGAGTCGATATAAATGAAAATTATTGAATTAAATGGTATTCCGATTCAAAATCGGTTGAGTTTTGACAGAGATAGCTAAGATCAAGGCCCGAAATGTGAGGATTCGAAAATAACGTCTAAAATCCTCTAAGACCTCTAGAAACGCCAGAAAATGCAAAAACAAAAAATAAATGAATAAATTTTAAATTGACGAAATCAAGATTATTTTGATGCAGAGTCGATATAAATGAAAATTATTGAATTAAATGGTATTCCGATTCAAAATCGGTTGAGTTTTGACAGAGATAGCTAAGATCAAGGCCCGAAATGTGAGGATTCGAAAATAACGTCTAAAATCCTCTAAGACCTCTAGAAACGCCAGAAAATGCAAAAACAAAAAATAAATGAAAAAATTTTAAATTGACGAAATCAAGATTATTTTGATGCAGAGTCGATATAAATGAAAATTATTGAATTAAATGGTATTCCGATTCAAAATCGGTTGAGTTTTGACAGAGATAGCTAAGATCAAGGCCCGAAATGTGAGGATTCGAAAATAACGTCTAAAATCCTCTAAGACCTCTAGAAACGCCAGAAAATGCAAAAACAAAAAATAAATGAAAAAATTTTAAATTGACGAAATCAAGATTATTTTGATGCAGAGTCGATATAAATGAAAATTATTGAATTAAATGGTATTCCGATTCAAAATCGGTTGAGTTTTGACAGAGATAGCTAAGATCAAGGCCCGAAATGTGAGGATTCGAAAATAACGTCTAAAATCCTCTAAGACCACTAGAAACGCCAGAAAATGCAAAAACAAAAAATAAATGAAAAAATTTTAAATTTACGAAATCAAGATTATTTTGATGCAGAGTCGATATAAATGAAAATTATTGAATTAAATGGTATTCCGATTCAAAATCGGTTGAGTTTCGACAGAGATAGCTAAGATCAAGGCCCGAAATGTGAGGATTCGAAAATAACGTCTAAAATCCTCTAAGACCTCTAGAAACGCCAGAAAATGCAAAAACAAAAAATAAATGAAAAAATTTTAAATTGACGAAATCAAGATTATTTTGATGCAGAGTCGATATAAATGAAAATTATTGAATTAAATGGTATTCCGATTCAAAATCGGTTGAGTTTTGACAGAGATAGCTAAGATCAAGGCCCGAAATGTGAGGATTCGAAAATAACGTCTAAAATCCTCTAAGACCTCTAGAAACGCCAGAAAATGCAAAAACAAAAAATAAATGAAAAAATTTTAAATTGACGAAATCAAGATTATTTTGATGCAGAGTCGATATAAATGAAAATTATTGAATTAAATGGTATTCCGATTCAAAATCGGTTGAGTTTTGACAGAGATAGCTAAGATCAAGGCCCGAAATGTGAGGATTCGAAAATAACGTCTAAAATCCTCTAAGACCTCTAGAAACGCCAGAAAATGCAAAAACAAAAAATAAATGAAAAAATTTTAAATTGACGAAATCAAGATTATTTTGATGCAGAGTCGATATAAATGAAAATTATTGAATTAAATGGTATTCCGATTCAAAATCGGTTGAGTTTTGACAGAGATAGCTAAGATCAAGGCCCGAAATGTGAGGATTCGAAAATAACGTCTAAAATCCTCTAAGACCTCTAGAAACGCCAGAAAATGCAAAAACAAAAAATAAATGAAAAAATTTTAAATTGACGAAATCAAGATTATTTTGATGCAGAGTCGATATAAATGAAAATTATTGAATTAAATGGTATTCCGATTCAAAATCGGTTGAGTTTTGACAGAGATAGCTAAGATCAAGGCCTGAAATGTGAGGATTCGAAAATAACGTCTAAAATCCTCTAAGACCTCTAGAAACGCCAGAAAATGCAAAAACAAAAAATAAATGAAAAAATTTTAAATTGACGAAATCAAGATTATTTTGATGCAGAGTCGATATAAATGAAAATTATTGAATTAAACGGTATTCCGATTCAAAATCGGTTGAGTTTTGACAGAGATAGCTAAGATCAAGGCCCGAAATGTGAGGATTCGAAAATAACGTCTAAAATCCTCTAAGACCTCTAGAAACGCCAGAAAATGCAAAAACAAAAAATAAATGAAAAAATTTTAAATTGACGAAATCAAGATTATTTTGATGCAGAGTCGATATAAATGAAAATTATTGAATTAAATGGTATTCCGATTCAAAATCCGGTTGAGTTTTGACAGAGATAGCTAAGATCAAGGCCCGAAATGTGAGGATTCGAAAATAACGTCTAAAATCGTCTAAGACCTCTAGAAACGCCAGAAAATGCAAAAACAAAAAATAAATGAAAAAATTTTAAATTGACGAAATCTTATTTTATGCGAGTTTAAAGATTATTTTGATGCAGAGTCGATATAAATGAAAATTATTGAATTAAATGGTATTCCGATTCAAAATCGGTTGAGTTTTGACAGAGATAGCCAAGATCAAGGCCCGAAATGTGAGGATTCGAAAATAACGTCTAAAATCCTCTAAGACCTCTAGAAACGCCAGAAAATGCAAAAACAAAAAATAAATGAAAAAATTTTAAATTGACGAAATCAAGATTATTTTGATGCAGAGTCGATATAAATGAAAATTATTGAATTAAATGGTATTCCGATTCAAAATCGGTTGAGTTTTGACAGAGATAGCTAAGATCAAGGCCCGAAATGTGAGGATTCGAAAATAACGTCTAAAATCCTCTAAGACCTCTAGAAACGCCAGAAAATGCAAAAACAAAAAATAAATGAAAAAATTTTAAATTGACGAAATCAAGATTATTTTGATGCAGAGTCGATATAAATGAAAATTATTGAATTAAATGGTATTCCGATTCAAAATCGGTTGAGTTTTGACAGAGATAGCTAAGATCAAGGCCCGAAATGTGAGGATTCGAAAATAACGTCTAAAATCCTCTAAGACCTCTAGAAACGCCAGAAAATGCAAAAACAAAAAATAAATGAAAAAATTTTAAATTGACGAAATCAAGATTATTTTGATGCAGAGTCGATATAAATGAAAATTATTGAATTAAATGGTATTCCGATTCAAAATCGGTTGAGTTTTGACAGAGATAGCTAAGATCAAGGCCCGAAATGTGAGGATTCGAAAATAACGTCTAAAATCCTCTAAGACCTCTAGAAACGCCAGAAAATGCAAAAACAAAAAATAAATGAAAAAATTTTAAATTGACGAAATCAAGATTATTTTGATGCAGAGTCGATATAAATGAAAATTATTGAATTAAATGGTATTCCGATTCAAAATCGGTTGAGTTTTGACAGAGATAGCTAAGATCAAGGCCCGAAATGTGAGGATTCGAAAATAACGTCTAAAATCCTCTAAGACCTCTAGAAACGCCAGAAAATGCAAAAACAAAAAATAAATGAAAAAATTTTAAATTGACGAAATCAAGATTATTTTGATGCAGAGTCGATATTAATGAAAATTATTGAATTAAATGGTATTCCGATTCAAAATCGGTTGAGTTTTGACAGAGATAGCTAAGATCAAGGCCCGAAATGTGAGGATTCGAAAATAACGTCTAAAATCCTCTAAGACCTCTAGAAACGCCAGAAAATGCAAAAACAAAAAATAAATGAAAAAAATTTTAAATTGACGAAATCAAGATTATTTTGATGCAGAGTCGATATAAATGAAAATTATTGAATTAAATGGTATTCCGATTCAAAATCGGTTGAGTTTTGACAGAGATAGCTAAGATCAAGGCCCGAAATGTGAGGATTCGAAAATAACGTCTAAAATCCTCTAAGACCTCTAGAAACGCCAGAAAATGCAAAAACAAAAAATAAATGAAAAAATTTTAAATTGACGAAATCAAGATTATTTTGATGCAGAGTCGATATAAATGAAAATTATTGAATTAAATGGTATTCCGATTCAAAATCGGTTGAGTTTTGACAGAGATAGCTAAGATCAAGGCCCGAAATGTGAGGATTCGAAAATAACGTCTAAAATCCTCTAAGACCTCTAGAAACGCCAGAAAATGCAAAAACAAAAAATAAATGAAAAAATTTTAAATTGACGAAATCAAGATTATTTTGATGCAGAGTCGATATAAATGAAAATTATTGAATTAAATGGTATTCCGATTCAAAATCGGTTGAGTTTCGACAGAGATAGCTAAGATCAAGGCCCGAAATGTGAGGATTCGAAAATAACGTCTAAAATCCTCTAAGACCTCTAGAAACGCCAGAAAATGCAAAAACAAAAAATAAATGAAAAAATTTTAAATTGACGAAATCAAGATTATTTTGATGCAGAGTCGATATAAATGAAAATTATTGAATTAAATGGTATTCCGATTCAAAATCGGTTGAGTTTTGACAGAGATAGCTAAGATCAAGGCCCGAAATGTGAGGATTCGAAAATAACGTCTAAAATCCTCTAAGACCTCTAGAAACGCCAGAAAATGCAAAAACAAAAAATAAATTAAAAAATTTTAAATTGACGAAATCAAGATTATTTTGATGCAGAGTCGATATAAATGAAAATTATTGAATTAAATGGTATTCCGATTCAAAATCGGTTGAGTTTTGACAGAGATAGCTAAGATCAAGGCCCGAAATGTGAGGATTCGAAAATAACGTCTAAAATCCTCTAAGACCTCTAGAAACGCCAGAAAATGCAAAAACAAAAAATAAATGAAAAAATTTTAAATTGACGAAATCAAGATTATTTTGATGCAGAGTCGATATAAATGAAAATTATTGAATTAAATGGTATTCCGATTCAAAATCGGTTGAGTTTTGACAGAGATAGCTAAGATCAAGGCCCGAAATGTGAGGATTCGAAAATAACGTCTAAAATCCTCTAAGACCTCTAGAAACGCCAGAAAATGCAAAAACAAAAAATAAATGAAAAAATTTTAAATTGACGAAATCAAGATTATTTTGATGCAGAGTCGATATAAATGAAAATTATTGAATTAAATGGTATTCCGATTCAAAATCGGTTGAGTTTTGACAGAGATAGCTAAGATCAAGGCCCGAAATGTGAGGATTCGAAAATAACGTCTAAAATCCTCTAAGACCTCTAGAAACGCCAGAAAATGCAAAAACAAAAAATAAATGAAAAAAATTTTAAATTGACGAAATCAAGATTATTTTGATGCAGAGTCGATATAAATGAAAATTATTGAATTAAATGGTATTCCGATTCAAAATCGGTTGAGTTTTGACAGAGATAGCTAAGATCAAGGCCCGAAATGTGAGGATTCGAAAATAACGTCTAAAATCCTCTAAGACCTCTAGAAACGCCAGAAAATGCAAAAACAAAAAATAAATGAAAAAATTTTAAATTGACGAAATCAAGATTATTTTGATGCAGAGTCGATATAAATGAAAATTATTGAATTAAATGGTATTCCGATTCAAAATCGGTTGAGTTTTGACAGAGATAGCTAAGATCAAGGCCCGAAATGTGAGGATTCGAAAATAACGTCAAAAATCCTCTAAGACCTCTAGAAACGCCAGAAAATGCAAAAACAAAAAATAAATTGAAAAATTTTAAATTGACGAAATCAAGATTATTTTGATGCAGAGTCGATATAAATGAAAATTATTGAATTAAATGGTATTCCGATTCAAAATCGGTTGAGTTTTGACAGAGATAGCTAAGATCAAGGCCCGAAATGTGAGGATTCGAAAATAACGTCTAAAATCCTCTAAGACCTCTAGAAACGCCAGAAAATGCAAAAACAAAAAATAAATGAAAAAATTTTAAATTGACGAAATCAAGATTATTTTGATGCAGAGTCGATATAAATGAAAATTATTGAATTAAATGGTATTCCGATTCAAAATCGGTTGAGTTTTGACAGAGATAGCTAAGATCAAGGCCTGAAATGTGAGGATTCGAAAATAACGTCTAAAATCCTCTAAGACCTCTAGAAACGCCAGAAAATGCAAAAACAAAAAATAAATGAAAAAATTTTAAATTGACGAAATCAAGATTATTTTGATGCAGAGTCGATATAAATGAAAATTATTGAATTAAATGGTATTCCGATTCAAAATCGGTTGAGTTTTGACAGAGATAGCTAAGATCAAGGCCCGAAATGTGAGGATTCGAAAATAACGTCTAAAATCCTCTAAGACCTCTAGAAACGCCAGAAAATGCAAAAACAAAAAATAAATGAAAAAATTTTAAATTGACGAAATCAAGATTATTTTGATGCAGAGTCGATATAAATGAAAATTATTGAATTAAATGGTATTCCGATTCAAAATCGGTTGAGTTTTGACAGAGATAGCTAAGATCAAGGCCCGAAATGTGAGGATTCGAAAATAACGTCTAAAATCCTCTAAGACCTCTAGAAACGCCAGAAAATGCAAAAACAAAAAATAAATGAAAAAATTTTAAATTGACGAAATCAAGATTATTTTGATGCAGAGTCGATATAAATGAAAATTATTGAATTAAATGGTATTCCGATTCAAAATCGGTTGAGTTTTGACAGAGATAGCTAAGATCAAGGCCCGAAATGTGAGGATTCGAAAATAACGTCTAAAATCCTCTAAGACCTCTAGAAACGCCAGAAAATGCAAAAACAAAAAATAAATGAAAAAATTTTAAATTGACGAAATCAAGATTATTTTGATGCAGAGTCGATATAAATGAAAATTATTGAATTAAATGGTATTCCGATTCAAAATCGGTTGAGTTTTGACAGAGATAGCTAAGATCAAGGCCCGAAATGTGAGGATTCGAAAATAACGTCTAAAATCCTCTAAGACCTCTAGAAACGCCAGAAAATGCAAAAACAAAAAATAAATGAAAAAATTTTAAATTGACGAAATCAAGATTATTTTGATGCAGAGTCGATATAAATGAAAATTATTGAATTAAATGGTATTCCGATTCAAAATCGGTTGAGTTTTGACAGAGATAGCTAAGATCAAGGCCCGAAATGTGAGGATTCGAAAATAACGTCTAAAATCCTCTAAGACCTCTAGAAACGCCAGAAAATGCAAAAACAAAAAATAAATTAAAAAATTTTAAATTGACGAAATCAAGATTATTTTGATGCAGAGTCGATATAAATGAAAATTATTGAATTAAATGGTATTCCGATTCAAAATCGGTTGAGTTTTGACAGAGATAGCTAAGATCAAGGCCCGAAATGTGAGGATTCGAAAATAACGTCTAAAATCCTCTAAGACCTCTAGAAACGCCAGAAAATGCAAAAACAAAAAATAAATGAAAAAATTTTAAATTGACGAAATCAAGATTATTTTGATGCAGAGTCGATAAAAATGAAAATTATTGAATTAAATGGTATTCCGATTCAAAATCGGTTGAGTTTTGACAGAGATAGCTAAGATCAAGGCCCGAAATGTGAGGATTCGAAAATAACGTCTAAAATCCTCTAAGACCTCTAGAAACGCCAGAAAATGCAAAAACAAAAAATAAATGAAAAAATTTTAAATTGACGAAATCAAGATTATTTTGATGCAGAGTCGATATAAATGAAAATTATTGAATTAAATGGTATTCCGATTCAAAATCGGTTGAGTTTCGACAGAGATAGCTAAGATCAAGGCCCGAAATGTGAGGATTCGAAAATAACGTCTAAAATCCTCTAAGACCTCTAGAAACGCCAGAAAATGCAAAAACAAAAAATAAATGAAAAAATTTTAAATTGACGAAATCAAGATTATTTTGATGCAGAGTCGATATAAATGAAAATTATTGAATTAAATGGTATTCCGATTCAAAATCGGTTGAGTTTTGACAGAGATAGCTAAGATCAAGGCCCGAAATGTGAGGATTCGAAAATAACGTCTAAAATCCTCTAAGACCTCTAGAAACGCCAGAAAATGCAAAAACAAAAAATAAATTAAAAAATTTTAAATTGACGAAATCAAGATTATTTTGATGCAGAGTCGATATAAATGAAAATTATTGAATTAAATGGTATTCCGATTCAAAATCGGTTGAGTTTTGACAGAGATAGCTTAGATCAAGGCCCGAAATGTGAGGATTCGAAAATAACGTCTAAAATCCTCTAAGACCTCTAGAAACGCCAGAAAATGCAAAAACAAAAAATAAATGAAAAAATTTTAAATTGACGAAATCAAGATTATTTTGATGCAGAGTCGATATTAATGAAAATTATTGAATTAAATGGTATTCCGATTCAAAATCGGTTGAGTTTTGACAGAGATAGCTAAGATCAAGGCCCGAAATGTGAGGATTCGAAAATAACGTCTAAAATCCTCTAAGACCTCTAGAAACGCCAGAAAATGCAAAAACAAAAAATAAATGAAAAAATTTTAAATTGACGAAATCAAGATTATTTTGATGCAGAGTCGATATAAATGAAAATTATTGAATTAAATGGTATTCTGATTCAAAATCGGTTGAGTTTTGACAGAGATAGCTAAGATCAAGGCCCGAAATGTGAGGATTCGAAAATAACGTCTAAAATCCTCTAAGACCTCTAGAAACGCCAGAAAATGCAAAAACAAAAAATAAATGAAAAAAATTTTAAATTGACGAAATCAAGATTATTTTGATGCAGAGTCGATATAAATGAAAATTATTGAATTAAATGGTATTCCGATTCAAAATCGGTTGAGTTTTGACAGAGATAGCTAAGATCAAGGCCCGAAATGTGAGGATTCGAAAATAACGTCTAAAATCCTCTAAGACCTCTAGAAACGCCAGAAAATGCAAAAACAAAAAATAAATGAAAAAATTTTAAATTGACGAAATCAAGATTATTTTGATGCAGAGTCGATATAAATGAAAATTATTGAATTAAACGGTATTCCGATTCAAAATCGGTTGAGTTTTGACAGAGATAGCTAAGATCAAGGCCTGAAATGTGAGGATTCGAAAATAACGTCAAAAATCCTCTAAGACCTCTAGAAACGCCAGAAAATGCAAAAACAAAAAATAAATTGAAAAATTTTAAATTGACGAAATCAAGATTATTTTGATGCAGAGTCGATATAAATGAAAATTATTGAATTAAATGGTATTCCGATTCAAAATCGGTTGAGTTTTGACAGAGATAGCTAAGATCAAGGCCCGAAATGTGAGGATTCGAAAATAACGTCTAAAATCCTCTAAGACCTCTAGAAACGCCAGAAAATGCAAAAACAAAAAATAAATGAAAAAATTTTAAATTGACGAAATCAAGATTATTTTGATGCAGAGTCGATATAAATGAAAATTATTGAATTAAATGGTATTCCGATTCAAAATCGGTTGAGTTTTGACAGAGATAGCTAAGATCAAGGCCTGAAATGTGAGGATTCGAAAATAACGTCTAAAATCCTCTAAGACCTCTAGAAACGCCAGAAAATGCAAAAACAAAAAATAAATGAAAAAATTTTAAATTGACGAAATCAAGATTATTTTGATGCAGAGTCGATATAAATGAAAATTATTGAATTAAATGGTATTCCGATTCAAAATCGGTTGAGTTTTGACAGAGATAGCTAAGATCAAGGCCCGAAATGTGAGGATTCGAAAATAACGTCTAAAATCCTCTAAGACCACTAGAAACGCCAGAAAATGCAAAAACAAAAAATAAATGAAAAAATTTTAAATTTACGAAATCAAGATTATTTTGATGCAGAGTCGATATAAATGAAAATTATTGAATTAAATGGTATTCCGATTCAAAATCGGTTGAGTTTTGACAGAGATAGCTAAGATCAAGGCCCGAAATGTGAGGATTCGAAAATAACGTCTAAAATCCTCTAAGACCTCTAGAAACGCCAGAAAATGCAAAAACAAAAAATAAATGAAAAAATTTTAAATTGACGAAATCAAGATTATTTTGATGCAGAGTCGATATAAATGAAAATTATTGAATTAAATGGTATTCCGATTCAAAATCGGTTGAGTTTTGACAGAGATAGCTAAGATCAAGGCCCGAAATGTGAGGATTCGAAAATAACGTCTAAAATCCTCTAAGACCTCTAGAAACGCCAGAAAATGCAAAAACAAAAAATAAATGAAAAAATTTTAAATTGACGAAATCAAGATTATTTTGATGCAGAGTCGATATAAATGAAAATTATTGAATTAAATGGTATTCCGATTCAAAATCGGTTGAGTTTTGACAGAGATAGCTAAGATCAAGGCCCGAAATGTGAGGATTCGAAAATAACGTCTAAAATCCTCTAAGACCTCTAGAAACGCCAGAAAATGCAAAAACAAAAAATAAATGAAAAAATTTTAAATTGACGAAATCAAGATTATTTTGATGCAGAGTCGATATAAATGAAAATTATTGAATTAAATGGTATTCCGATTCAAAATCGGTTGAGTTTTGACAGAGATAGCTAAGATCAAGGCCCGAAATGTGAGGATTCGAAAATAACGTCTAAAATCCTCTAAGACCTCTAGAAACGCCAGAAAATGCAAAAACAAAAAATAAATGAAAAAATTTTAAATTGACGAAATCAAGATTATTTTGATGCAGAGTCGATATAAATGAAAATTATTGAATTAAATGGTATTCCGATTCAAAATCGGTTGAGTTTCGACAGAGATAGCTAAGATCAAGGCCCGAAATGTGAGGATTCGAAAATAACGTCTAAAATCCTCTAAGACCTCTAGAAACGCCAGAAAATGCAAAAACAAAAAATAAATGAAAAAATTTTAAATTAACGAAATCAAGATTATTTTGATGCAGAGTCGATATAAATGAAAATTATTGAATTAAATGGTATTCCGATTCAAAATCGGTTGAGTTTTGACAGAGATAGCTTAGATCAAGGCCCGAAATGTGAGGATTCGAAAATAACGTCTAAAATCCTCTTAGACCTCTAGAAACGCCAGAAAATGCAAAAACAAAAAATAAATGAAAAAATTTTAAATTGACGAAATCAAGATTATTTTGATGCAGAGTCGATATAAATGAAAATTATTGAATTAAATGGTATTCCGATTCAAAATCGGTTGAGTTTTGACAGAGATAGCCAAGATCAAGGCCCGAAATGTGAGGATTCGAAAATAACGTCTAAAATCCTCTAAGACCTCTAGAAACGCCAGAAAATGCAAAAACAAAAAATAAATGAAAAAATTTTAAATTGACGAAATCAAGATTATTTTGATGCAGAGTCGATATAAATGAAAATTATTGAATTAAACGGTATTCTGATTCAAAATCGGTTGAGTTTCGACAGAGATAGCTAAGATCAAGGCCCGAAATGTGAGGATTCGAAAATAACGTCTAAAATCCTCTAAGACCTCTAGAAACGCCAGAAAATGCAAAAACAAAAAATAAATGAAAAAATTTTAAATTGACGAAATCAAGATTATTTTGATGCAGAGTCGATATAAATGAAAATTATTGAATTAAATGGTATTCCGATTCAAAATCGGTTGAGTTTTGACAGAGATAGCTAAGATCAAGGCCCGAAATGTGAGGATTCGAAAATAACGTCTAAAATCCTCTAAGACCTCTAGAAACGCCAGAAAATGCAAAAACAAAAAATAAATGAAAAAATTTTAAATTGACGAAATCAAGATTATTTTGATGCAGAGTCGATATAAATGAAAATTATTGAATTAAACGGTATTCCGATTCAAAATCGGTTGAGTTTTGACAGAGATAGCTAAGATCAAGGCCCGAAATGTGAGGATTCGAAAATAACGTCTAAAATCCTCTAAGACCTCTAGAAACGCCAGAAAATGCAAAAACAAAAAATAAATGAAAAAATTTTAAATTGACGAAATCAAGATTATTTTGATGCAGAGTCGATATAAATGAAAATTATTGAATTAAATGGTATTCCGATTCAAAATCGGTTGAGTTTTGACAGAGATAGCTAAGATCAAGGCCCGAAATGTGAGGATTCGAAAATAACGTCTAAAATCCTCTAAGACCTCTAGAAACGCCAGAAAATGCAAAAACAAAAAATAAATGAAAAAATTTTAAATTGACGAAATCAAGATTATTTTGATGCAGAGTCGATATAAATGAAAATTTTTGAATTAAACGGTATTCCGATTCAAAATCGGTTGAGTTTTGACAGAGATAGCTAAGATCAAGGCCCGAAATGTGAGGATTTGAAAATAACGTCTAAAATCCTCTAAGACCTCTAGAAACGCCAGAAAATGCAAAAACAAAACATAAATGAAAAAATTTTAAATTGACGAAATCAAGATTATTTTGATGCAGAGTCGATATAAATGAAAATTATTGAATTAAATGGTATTCCGATTCAGAATCGGTTGAGTTTTGACAGAGATAGCTAAGATCAAGGCCTGAAATGTGAGGATTCGAAAATAACGTTTTAAATCGTCTAAGACCTCTAGAAACGCCAGAAAATGCAAAAACAAAAAATAAATGAAAAAATTTTAAATTGACGAAATCAAGATTATTTTGATGCAGAGTCGATATAAATGAAAATTATTGAATTAAATGGTATTCCGATTCAAAATCGGTTGAGTTTTGACAGAGATAGCTAAGATCAAGGCCCGAAATGTGAGGATTCGAAAATAACGTCTAAAATCCTCTAAGACCTCTAGAAACGCCAGAAAATGCAAAAACAAAAAATAAATGAAAAAATTTTAAATTGACGAAATCAAGATTATTTTGATGCAGAGTCGATATAAATGAAAATTATTGAATTAAATGGTATTCCGATTCAAAATCGGTTGAGTTTTGACAGAGATAGCTAAGATCAAGGCCCGAAATGTGAGGATTCGAAAATAACGTCTAAAATCCTCTAAGACCTCTAGAAACGCCAGAAAATGCAAAAACAAAAAATAAATGAAAAAATTTTAAATTGACGAAATCAAGATTATTTTGATGCAGAGTCGATATAAATGAAAATTATTGAATTAAATGGTATTCCGATTCAAAATCGGTTGAGTTTTGACAGAGATAGCTAAGATCAAGGCCTGAAATGTGAGGATTCGAAAATAACGTCTTAAATCCTCTAAGACCTCTAGAAACGCCAGAAAATGCAAAAACAAAAAATAAATGAAAAAATTTTAAATTGACGAAATCAAGATTATTTTGATGCAGAGTCGATATAAATGAAAATTATTGAATTAAATGGTATTCCGATTCAAAATCGGTTGAGTTTTGACAGAGATAACCAAGATCAAGGCCCGAAATGTGAGGATTCGAAAATAACGTCTAAAATCCTCTAAGACCTCTAGAAACGCCAGAAAATGCAAAAACAAAAAATAAATGAAAAAATTTTAAATTGACGAAATCAAGATTATTTTGATGCAGAGTCGATATAAATGAAAATTATTGAATTAAATGGTATTCCGATTCAAAATCGGTTGAGTTTCGACAGAGATAGCTAAGATCAAGGCCCGAAATGTGAGGATTCGAAAATAACGTCTAAAATCCTCTAAGACCTCTAGAAACGCCAGAAAATGCAAAAACAAAAAATAAATGAAAAAATTTTAAATTGACGAAATCAAGATTATTTTGATGCAGAGTCGATATAAATGAAAATTATTGAATTAAACGGTATTCTGATTCAAAATCGGTTTAGTTTTGACAGAGATAGCTAAGATCAAGGCCTGAAATGTGAGGATTCGAAAATAACGTCTAAAATCCTCTAAGACCTCTAGAAACGCCAGAAAATGCAAAAACAAAAAATGAATGAAAAAATTTTAAATTGACGAAATCAAGATTATTTTGATGCAGAGTCGATATAAATGAAAATTATTGAATTAAATGGTATTCCGATTCAAAATCGGTTGAGTTTCGACAGAGATAGCTAAGATCAAGGCCCGAAATGTGAGGATTCGAAAATAAAGTCTAAAATCCTCTAAGACCTCTAGAAACGCCAGAAAATGCAAAAACAAAAAATAAATGAAAAAATTTTAAATTGACGAAATCAAGATTATTTTGATGCAGAGTCGATATAAATGAAAATTATTGAATTAAATGGTATTCCGATTCCGATTCCGGTTGAGTTTTGACAGAGATAGCTAAGATCAAGGCCTGAAATGTGAGGATTCGAAAATAACGTCTTAAATCGTCTAAGACCTCTAGAAACGCCAGAAAATGCAAAAACAAAAAATAAATGAAAAAATTTTAAATTGACGAAATCAAGATTATTTTGATGCAGAGTCGATATAAATGAAAATTATTGAATTAAATGGTATTCCGATTCAAAATCGGTTGAGTTTTGACAGAGATAGCCAAGATCAAGGCCCGAAATGTGAGGATTCGAAAATAACGTCTAAAATCCTCTAAGACCTCTAGAAACGCCAGAAAATGCAAAAACAAAAAATAAATGAAAAAATTTTAAATTGACGAAATCAAGATTATTTTGATGCAGAGTCGATATAAATGAAAATTATTGAATTAAATGGTATTCCGATTCAAAATCGGTTGAGTTTTGACAGAGATAGCTAAGATCAAGGCCCGAAATGTGAGGATTCGAAAATAACGTCTAAAATCCTCTAAGACCTCTAGAAACGCCAGAAAATGCAAAAACAAAAAATAAATGAGAAAAATTTTAAATTGACGAAATCAAGATTATTTTGATGCAGAGCCGATATAAATGAAAATTATTGGATTAAATGGTATTCCGATTCAAAATCGGTTGAGTTTTGACAGAGATAGCCAAGATCAAGGCCCGAAATGTGAGGATTCGAAAATAACGTCTAAAATCCTCTAAGACCTCTAGAAACGCCAGAAAATGCAAAAACAAAAAATAAATGAAAAAATTTTAAATTGACGAAATCAAGATTATTTTGATGCAGAGTCGATATAAATGAAAATTATTGAATTAAACGGTATTCCGATTCAAAATCGGTTGAGTTTTGACAGAGATAGCTAAGATCAAGGCCTGAAATGTGAGGATTCGAAAATAACGTCTAAAATCGTCTAAGACCACTAGAAACGCCAGAAAATGCAAAAACAAAAAATAAATGAAAAAATTTTAAATTGACGAAATCAAGATTATTTTGATGCAGAGTCGATATAAATGAAAATTATTGAATTAAATGGTATTGCGATTCAAAATCGGTTGAGTTTTGACAGAGATAGGTAAGATCAAGGCCCGAAATGTGAGGATTCGAAAATAACGTCTAAAATCCTCTAAGACCTCTAGAAACGCCAGAAAATGCAAAAACAAAAAATAAATGAAAAAATTTTAAATTGACGAAATCAAGATTATTTTGATGCAGAGTCGATATAAATGAAAATTATTGAATTAAATGGTATTCCGATTCAAAATCGGTTGAGTTTCGACAGAGATAGCTAAGATCAAGGCCCGAAATGTGAGGATTCGAAAATAACGTCTAAAATCCTCTAAGACCTCTAGAAACGCCAGAAAATGCAAAAACAAAAAATAAATGAAAAAATTTTAAATTGACGAAATCAAGATTATTTTGATGCAGAGTCGATATAAATGAAAATTATTGAATTAAACGGTATTCTGATTCAAAATCGGTTTAGTTTTGACAGAGATAGCTAAGATCAAGGCCTGAAATGTGAGGATTCGAAAATAACGTCTAAAATCCTCTAAGACCTCTAGAAACGCCAGAAAATGCAAAAACAAAAAATGAATGAAAAAATTTTAAATTGACGAAATCAAGATTATTTTGATGCAGAGTCGATATAAATGAAAATTATTGAATTAAATGGTATTCCGATTCAAAATCGGTTGAGTTTCGACAGAGATAGCTAAGATCAAGGCCCGAAATGTGAGGATTCGAAAATAAAGTCTAAAATCCTCTAAGACCTCTAGAAACGCCAGAAAATGCAAAAACAAAAAATAAATGAAAAAATTTTAAATTGACGAAATCAAGATTATTTTGATGCAGAGTCGATATAAATGAAAATTATTGAATTAAATGGTATTCCGATTCCGATTCCGGTTGAGTTTTGACAGAGATAGCTAAGATCAAGGCCTGAAATGTGAGGATTCGAAAATAACGTTTTAAATCGTCTAAGACCTCTAGAAACGCCAGAAAATGCAAAAACAAAAAATAAACAAGAAAGAAAGGTTATCTTCGGCTCGCCGAAGATTAAATACCCTTGCAGTCATGCATGTTGCGTTCATTGGATTCAGTTACCAGTGGTTCCTATGGATGCTGTATGATATAATAGTCCGATTTAGATGAGATTTGGTCAGTATATAGGGAATAATAGCAAAGGAGTAGTGCGTGAATTTAGCTGAAATCGCTTAATAGACTTTACAGATTTTCATACCATGCCTTTAAACTGATTGTTCCTATGGCAGCTATATGATATAGTGGTTCGATCCGAATGAAATTTGGTCAACAGCTAGGGAATGATAGCAAATGTTTATGGCGTGAGTTTGGTTGAAATCGCTCAATCGACACTGAATATTTTCATACTAGGCATTTTCATCATTATCAACCGATTGTTCCTATGGAAGCTATATGATATAGTAGTCCGAATTGGATGAAATTTGGTCAGCATATAGGGAATGATAGCTTATGCGTACTGCGTGAATTTGGTTGAAATCGATCAATAGACATTAAAAATTTTCATACTAAGCCTTTGAACCGATTGTTCCTATGGCAGCTATATGATATAGTGGTTCGATCCGAATGAAATTTGGTCAACAGCTGGAGAATGATGGCAAATGTTTATGGCGTGAGTTTGGTTGAAATTGCTCAATCGACACTGAAAATTTTCATACTAGGCATTTTCATCATTTTCAACCGATTGTTCCTATGGCAGCTATATGATATAGTGGTCCGATTCGGATGAAATTTGGTTTGCACATGGGATTTGGTACTAAATGCATATAGGCTTAATTTGGTTGAAATAGCTCAAAAAAAAATTTTTTTTGCAACCGATTGTTCCTATGGGAGCTATATGATATAGTCATCCGATCCGGCCGATTTTAACAAATGATCTGCCTGCAGAGAGAATACACATCTGTACCAAGTTTCATCAAGATAGCTTTAAAACTGAGAGACTAGTTCGCATAGAAACAGACGGACAGACGGACAGACGGACAGACGGACATGGCTATATCGACTCGCCTGTTGATGCTGACCAAGAATATATATACTTTATGGGGTCGGAGATGCCTCCTTCAATGCGTTACAAACTTCGTGACAAAATTAATATACCCTCTGCAAGGGTATAATGAAAAAATTTTAAATTGACGAAATCAAGATTATTTTGATGCAGAGTCGATATAAATGAAAATTATTGAATTAAATGGTATTCCGATTCAAAATCGGTTGAGTTTTGACAGAGATAGCCAAGATCAAGGCCCGAAATGTGAGGATTCGAAAATAACGTCTAAAATCCTCTAAGACCTCTAGAAACGCCAGAAAATGCAAAAACAAAAAATAAATGAAAAAATTTTAAATTGACGAAATCAAGATTATTTTGATGCATAGTCGATATAAATGAAAATTATTGAATTAAATGGTATTCCGATTCAAAATCGGTTGAGTTTTGACAGAGATAGCCAAGATCAAGGCCCGAAATGTGAGGATTCGAAAATAACGTCTAAAATCCTCTAAGACCTCTAGAAACGCCAGAAAATGCAAAAACAAAAAATAAATGAAAAAATTTTAAATTGACGAAATCAAGATTATTTTGATGCAGAGTCGATATAAATGAAAATTATTGAATTAAATGGTATTCCGATTAAAAATCGGTTGAGTTTTGACAGAGATAGCCAAGATCAAGGCCCGAAATGTGAGGATTCGAAAATAACGTCTAAAATCCTCTAAGACCTCTAGAAACGCCAGAAAATGCAAAAACAAAAAATAAATGAAAAAATTTTAAATTGACGAAATTAAGATTATTTTGATGCAGAGTCGATATAAATGAAAATTATTGAATTAAACGGTATTCCGATTCAAAATCGGTTGAGTTTTGACAGAGATAGCTAAGATCAAGGCCTGAAATGTGAGGATTCGAAAATAACGTCTAAAATCGTCTAAGACCTCTAGAAACGCCAGAAAATGCAAAAACAAAAAATAAATGAAAAAATTTTAAATTGACGAAATCAAGATTATTTTGATGCAGAGTCGATATAAATGAAAATTATTGAATTAAATGGTATTCCGATTCAAAATCGGTTGAGTTTCGACAGAGATAGCTAAGATCAAGGCCCGAAATGTGAGGATTCGAAAATAACGTCTAAAATCCTCTAAGACCTCTAGAAACGCCAGAAAATGCAAAAACAAAAAATAAATGAAAAAATTTTAAATTGACGAAATCAAGATTATTTTGATGCAGAGTCGATATAAATGAAAATTATTGAATTAAACGGTATTCTGATTCAAAATCGGTTTAGTTTTGACAGAGATAGCTAAGATCAAGGCCTGAAATGTGAGGATTCGAAAATAACGTCTAAAATCCTCTAAGACCTCTAGAAACGCCAGAAAATGCAAAAACAAAAAATGAATGAAAAAATTTTAAATTGACGAAATCAAGATTATTTTGATGCAGAGTCGATATAAATGAAAATTATTGAATTAAATGGTATTCCGATTCAAAATCGGTTGAGTTTCGACAGAGATAGCTAAGATCAAGGCCCGAAATGTGAGGATTCGAAAATAACGTCTAAAATCCTCTAAGACCTCTAGAAACGCCAGAAAATGCAAAAACAAAAAATAAATGAAAAAATTTTAAATTGACGAAATCAAGATTATTTTGATGCAGAGTCGATATAAATGAAAATTATTGAATTAAATGGTATTCCGATTCCGATTCCGGTTCAGTTTTGACAGAGATAGCTAAGATCAAGGCCTGAAATGTGAGGATTCGAAAATAACGTTTTAAATCGTCTAAGACCTCTAGAAACGCCAGAAAATGCAAAAACAAAAAATAAATGAAAAAATTTTAAATTGACGAAATCAAGATTATTTTGATGCAGATATAAATAAAAATTATTAATTAAAAGTTTTATGAAATATTTTGAAGTTTTGAATTAATTGAATAACGTCTAAAATCCTCTAAGAAAAAAAAAAAAAAAAAAAAAAAAGGTTGATTTACGTTTATCTTCGGCTCGCCGAAGATTAAATACCCTTGCAGGGTAAAAAAATTTTTTTTTATAAATTGATAAAAACTACTTTAATTTTTATTATTGAATTAAATCGATATTTACTTTATTTTTAAACAGTAAACAGTTTTTTATGTGACTCAAACTTAACAAATTTATATATATACTACATATATATATATATATATATTCAATATATTACAATTAAAAAAAAAAATTTTTTGTTTATTTATACTGTAATAAAAACATAACAAATTGTAAATTAATGACAAAATCCTAATTATAGGAAACAAATATCCCATCATGGTGACTATATGTCGTTTCATAAATTGTAGCCTGTATACCGCTTATCCCATTGGTAGAAAAAACCCAATCGATTTCGGTCAAATCTTTTGTTGTACTAACACCATTTAAAAGAGACGAAATACCCATTTCATTGAGTCTAGCTTCTAACTGATCCTTATTGGTAGCCCGACATATATTGAAATCACCTAAAACAATTATTTGACTACTTCTACTATGCATAGCACGCTGTAAAGTCTCGAGAAATATCGTTCGAAAATCTGAAATTGGAAATGATGGATTTCTATAAACAATTATATATGTCACATCCAAGTGCTTTAAAGTAAGAATCTGGCATACTTTATTGTATTCTTCCGCACTAGTTTCTTGACTAATGTTTACAATATTTAATATTTCAGCATTTGGGATAATGTGAGGTTTTACATAAACAACTATCCCAGCTGATGGTCTTCTACTAGTGCGTGTTCCAGTGTATGGTCTGGCATTAATCCTGCCTAAAATTTCGTAGCCATCTATACAATATTGCCTGTTTTCTGTTGTCCAAGACTCAACAAAACATAAAACATCAGCTGATGTTACTATAGAATCATTTAAAATATCTAATCTATGATTCAGTAACCCTTGAATATTATGGAAATATAACAAAGTGTTTTGCTCCGTTCTATTCAATATCAGCTGATGGTGCGTAAATAATTTCTTCTCACCTCTAAGCTTTTGTAACTCAATGTACACTGGATCATTTGAGGAAATCTCTCTGGGAGCTTTAAAATCACCTATTAAATAAAGCCCCGACGCGCTAGTTGCTCTACTACAGGCAACGTATAATGCCGGTCGCGGTATGTTGTTATCCAAATTGACAACAACCTTATTGTAAGTTGCCCCTTGGCTCTTGTGTATAGTAATTGCCTCGGCAGGAACCACTGGAAATTGATATCGTTCAATCGATACCTGCATATTTCGCTTGTATTGAAAAGTCCTAATAGTTTTTTCAATTGGGGTCCAATCAGCATTGTGTAGATGTGGCTTTTTAGAGCGCGCTTGAGCTCCCACATTTGGGTCAGTAAATCGGAGCCATAGTGTGGAAATTGACTCATTTGATCCGCTAGTAACATGGTCTATCTGCATAAGTTGCCCGCTTGCTCCATTAACTAGTCCATCATTTGTATCAATATTTGCGGTAATCATATATTTAGCCGTGGCTTTCAGCAGAAGCATGTATGGAAGACCTTGAGTTTCGGATGTTTTAAATTCTTTCACACTTTCTATGTATTTAAGCCTATCCCTCTCAGGTATTGATGTGGATTTTATAGCATCCTTAGCTGTTGACCTAAACTCTTCTGTATCAATTTGTGCCAGTCTGATCATATTATATTGATTTACTTTATCATTTGAATAAAATAGTCTTATAGCTTCGCTGGGGATGTTATTTCTTTCCCTTACCGGAACTACTCTTTGCTTAATTAATTGCTTATCCGCATTGGTCATCTTGCCTTCTGACATATTATTTAATGCTAAAGCAAAGTCACGATCCTCACGTTGCCGCATAATTTCTGTTAATTCAAAGTACTTAAATAAATTCCATAATGCTGGTCCGACAATAGCACTGTAGGCATCTCGCGTATTTGCAGAAAAAATCCACCTGTCGCCAACTGGAGAAAGTTGCTTTAAATCACCGAAAGCTAAAATTGAAATTCCTCCAAAATACATATTATTTCGAAAAATTTGCTTAAGACGCAAATCTATCTGTGACAACATATTTGCACCTACCATTGATATTTCATCAATAATGATAAGGTTAACATCCATCAGGCTTGCGTGCATTGAATTTACAACATCGTTGCTTAGAGGTCTTAACTCACTCGAAGACTGATTAACTGGAAGAGAGAATAATGAGTGAAGTGTGAGCCCTCCAATTCCGAATGCTGCTTTTCCAGTTGGTGCACAGAGTAGTACTTTCGGCGTATCAGGATTAATACCAGCTCTGCTGGCCGTCCTTAAAATTAGCGATTGATATATCGCTGATATCAGTCGACTTTTACCAACTCCAGCTCCTCCTCCAACGTATTCATAAAATATCTGCTTTGCATTCATGCTATTCATGACATGAGCATAATATTGACGTTGTTTGTGGTTAAGTGATCGTATCATCGATTGAAGGTCATTATGAGGAATCACTGCTGGTAATTTTATCATTCGGATAGTGTTGTCTTCAGAAGTATTTTCCCGGGTTCTTCTTGTGTCATTAAAAATATTAACATTTTGTCCAACTTCTGGAATGGCAAACCCTCTAAATTCATCGTCTAATACCTGAGAAGCCGGAATATCTTCTTCTGCGTTATTTGAATTATTTCCCTCTTGAAATTCTTCTAAGACGCGTAGAAACTGAGACTCGTCCAAATATTCATATTTCCTTCGATTTGTTTCTATATATTGTTTGTGGGTATTGTATGTATTTTCATTGTCATTGCTAAGTAGCTCACTTTCCTCGTTTCGCCAAGGATAAAAAAGCATAATTAGTTCCCTAAAGTAATCCGATCTAGATGTATTAATGCTGAACCTTCTCCACCGCAAAATGAGTGGATTTTTTCTTTGCTTCAATGATCCCCTTCCACTGTGCATAATTAAGGGATGACTAACTGTGAAGTCATTGTCGCCTTCGTCTTCATCATTTTCAGCATACTCTTCTCTTTCATCAGTTGCCCTATTATTAGTGGACTTGGAGTATTTGTATAAAGCAAAGAAATCAGCTAGACACACATTCTCCAATTGAGACGGTCTCTCCATGTAATGATCTATCATACTTGGTACAAAAATATCATTCGAATCAGGGGGGAGTCTCTCCAAATCCTTTTTGGATTTCACCATTCGAACCCTTTGATCTGGATGAGAGGTGTTAATAAAAATGTCACCACGACTTGCCTCAGACATGTGAAGTCCCAAAATATTATAAGATGCCTCTTGGGCAGATATTTCAGTGCCATTAATAAATTTATTTCCAATATGTTGCAGTTTTTGTTTAACTGAGAAATTGTTTGAATTTATTTCTGACATTGCTTCACGTAACAGCTTAGATACTCCTCTGTTTGACTTATTTATGTAGTTTATTATATAACTACAGCAGGCATAAGCATCTAAGATAAATTGAATATCCATATTAGCTTTATGCAGTTTTAATATGTCTTTGTTATATGCATTTAACATTTTGTCGGAATATTTTCGTTTTAGAAATATTTGCGGTTTTTGTAGACTAGAACGCAAAGCATAAATATAGTTAGTATAGTCCACATCTAACTTTGACAAAAAATAATTAAAATCATTAAGCTGTTCAGTTTCAGCATCCGTAACGGAGCAACCTAAAAGCTCTCTGATATTCTTCCACACATTTTTATGCCTAAAACAGTTTGGGTGGCCCTCCTCCAATGGATACAATATTTCAGTCTGTGGCATTGGGGGATATGGCATATTGAAGCGACAAACTTTTTGCCGATTAACTTCTCTTTGACATGAAGCAGTATGTCGATGACGTTGATACTGAATAGCTCCACTAAGATCAGTATCCTCACTATCACCTTGAGTAGTTATAAATCGGTCAATAAATTGAACAACTTCTCTCATGCCATCGGAATTGCCTACTTCTAATTTTGGGGCATTATTAAGCCAATACATTCCATGTGTATGTGGAGAGCCCCGGTGCTGAAATTCTATTCTCCAATAATAATTTAACAGTTGATATTCCCCAAAGATGTCAAACTTAAATAATTTCATGAGCTGTCTAAATCTGTAGTCAAAGTACCTAGAACACGTAACAGGGTCGGACCGAATCAAACGGGCTTTTTCGGAGCTTGAAAGTTGGCCAGCTTCATCTTCACTAAGGATTCTTTTATCTAGGAGAAGGGAGAGAATTACTAAAAGTTCATTCCATTTAGTTTCAGCGGCAGAAAGAGTAATAAAAAAGGTTGGCAAGCCGAATTGGCGAATCATTGCAAGCACCTTTTTCTTTTCAGCTTCCCAATGAGCTGGTGATGAACGAAGTCCCTTAAGAATATGATAACCGTCATCTTGTTGTACAAGGCTATCTACAAAACTTTCGTCCTGCATATCGCGAGCGGTCACATTCGAATTTCCCGATTTTTTTCGCAAACAAATGGATATAGCATTCTTAATGCGCGTAAGCTCATAGCTTTTATACATATATAGCACCTTTGGAACTTTTGCGCATCTGCGGTCATAAAATCTAATTTGGGATTTTGCCTTACGTACATACGTTGTCTTACACCTAAATAGTTTGCCACAAGAAATTGTTGGAAATGAAAGCTCTTCAGCATCTTCATCCGTAGTCATATCTACTGGTCGCCGTCCTTCACCGGGAGCTAATGCTATACGCCCAATAATGGCATTGTTTTCAATTAGCTCGTTGTCTAGTAATGTTTCTTGACCACCAGGATTTAGATTTTCCTCTTGATAAGAAACATTTCGAGCTTCCCCACTACGTTCTGTTCGTTGATGAAGAAGTTGATCTACAGTTGTCGCATCAGCTGGATCAGCAACAAAAGGGACTTCTTCTTGATCACCAAGAGAATGCAACCAATCAGAATCAATACTAATTTCGTGCTTCCGATATAGTTCTGTGTTTACTAAAAAACGCAAAGCTTCAAGAACACGGGCAGGCCTAATTGTTTCTGTCATAAAATCATGTGTGTATTCCAATTTGCGTTTCAAATGTATCTGCACAACATGAGTATTTTCAAAGGTTCGGGGTAGTGCTGTTACAGTATCTGGAACTGAAATAGGTACATTGACAACAGCGCCTCTAACTGCACACTGCCTTTCATAGCCAAGGGAAATTATCCTCATGAAAGGAATTCTTGGTGAAACAAGGCGCTCTTCAAGGCAGGTTAGATTTTGTAGACAATCCGGGATAGCGGGAAAGTCGAACCCTTCGGACAAACAAATATTGGGAACTTTACCTGAAGAAATACTTTTTCGACACGTGAAGCACATTAAATAGTTATTATTTTCATTAGGGAATTTTTCGGCAAGATAAAACACTTTAGAAATATCTAAATGTGGAAATTTGATTGATATAGCATTCGAATTCAATCCCCTAACCTGATTTGGAAACCATGTTCCTCCACAAGAAACACAAATTTCTGTAGGACCTTTTTTCAAATTTTCTAAATATTGACTCCTGGAAGCTGAGATTCGATACTGCCTTTGTAAGTCCCGTTGGCGTTCACTTTCTTCAGGTGACATTACCTCTCTTACCTCCCTATTTCGCTGAGACTGACGTTGTGACTCTAAAGCCCGATTTTCAGAGATTTCCCTATATGTCAACACCCTAGATATATTGCTGTTAAGAATTTCCTCTGCTCTAATACGACTTTGAAGACGCGTCAATCTTCTCTGAGATGAATTTACTACTTGCTCGCGGCGCCTTACTATTGGGTTACTACGAACGTTCCGCCGACTTAAGGCATCCTGTTCTCGTTCTTCTGCGCGATATATTTCATTTTCCCTACGCTCTGCATGGGCTGCAGCGTCCCGTTCCCTTTCTGCTGCGCGATATTCCTCGGCCTGCCTACGCGTTCTATGCTGCAGTGTATTTTCTACCTGTTGTCTCTGTCTAATTTCTTCATTCATTCTCTGCTCTTCACGGGCTGCAGCGTCCCGTTCCCGTTCTACTGTCCGATAATCTTCGTCCAACCTACGACTCCTATGCTGCAGTGTATTTTCTACCTGTTGTCTCTGTCTAATTTCTTCATTCATTCTCTGCTCTTCACGGGCTGCAGCGTCCCGTTCCCGTTCTACTGTCCGATAATCTTCGTCCAACCTACGAATCCTATGCTGCAGTGTATTTTCTACCTGTTGTCTCTGTCTAATTTCTTCATTCATTCTCTGCTCTTCACGGGCTGCAGCGTCCCGTTCCCGTTCTACTGTCCGATAATCTTCGTCCAACCTACGACTCCTGTGCTGCAGTGTATTTTCTACCTGTTGTCTTTGTCTAATTTCTTCGTTACTTCTCTGCTCTATATGGGCTGCAGCGTCCCGTTCCCGTTCTACTGTCCGATATTCTTCGTCCCGCCTACGACTCCTGTGCTGCAGTGTATTTTCTACCTGTTGTCTTTGTCTAATTTCTTCGTTACTTCTCTGCTCTATATGGGCTGCAGCGTCCCGTTCCCGTTCTACTGTCCGATATTCTTCGTCCCGCCTACGAGTTCTGTGCTGCAGTGTATTTTCTACCTGTTGTCTTTGTCTAATTTCTTCGTTACTTCTCTGCTCTATATGGGCTGCAGCGTCCCGTTCCCGTTCTACTGTCCGATATTCTTCGCCCCGCCTACGAATCCTGTGCTGCAGTGTATTTTCTACCTGTTGTCTTTGCCTAATTTCTTCGTTACTTCTCTGCTCTATATGGGCTGCAGCGTCCCGTTCCCGTTCTACTGTCCGAAATTCTTCGCCCCGCCTACGAATCCTGTGCTGCAGTGTATTTTCTACCTGTTGTCTTTGCCTAATTTCTTCGTTACTTCTCTGCTCTATATGGGCTGCAGCATCCCTTACCCTTTCTTCTACACGATACGCTTGATTTTGCCGGAGACGTGCGTGCTGACTAACATTCAATGCCTGCTGGTTTTGCAATATTCGTGAACTTCTTCTGCGGGAACTATGCGCAGCAGCGTCTTGTTCGCGTTCTTGTTGCCTAAGCTCAGGATTATATTCCCTAAAATTTGCTAGTCGTTGAGAATTTGAAACACGTATCACTTCAGCATTATTTTCATAATATGCGCGACTACGTTCGATTGCTTCTCGACGCCTTTGGCTAGCAGATTTCCTAGTTACACGTGGCATTTTAAAAAAAAAAATTATCTAAAGCTCTATTCTTTTAAAAAATTAGCTTTTTAACTTAATAAATACACTTCATAAAAACTCTGGAAAAAACAAAAATGCAATTTTCAGGATAAAATATTCTGAAATAAAAAATAATCTTTTCAAATTATGTAAAAAAAAAATAAAAATATTTGTAAACAATGTGTACCCAAAAAAAATTAAATTAAGTAATAGTGACTTAGCTGATTTGTATAATTCGCTTTACAGATCACCTGTTTAATTAAATTGCACTTTGTAATACACTTTGTTATAACACTTTCTTGTTTTGAAAAATAAGACAAATGTAATGTTACACTCTTGTTTAGTTAAGCACTTTCTTGTTTTGAAAAAAACAATTGTAATATACACTCTTTAAACTGATCCGCACAGTTCAATGACTTAAATCGGTTTAAATGCAACAAGTCAAATCACTTGACTTTATATACCCAGATTAGGAAAGGGTTCCGTATTTACGTTCGTAACAATCAATTTGGTTAGGTAACGGCTTTTTGAGCCGTCTGTAATATCAAATAGTTGTCGCAGGTACTCGTCCCTAATTTATTGAAAATCAGTATTTTAGGTAAATATTTCGTTCATAAATTAAGAAGGCATAATGAACCCATAATGAACCACAAAGATTTGACAGGTAGTTGACCTTATTCTGTTGACAGTTAATTTATAGATCCGAATATTGTAAAATTGGGTTTTACGCATTGACACTTAAAATGAGTACAGGTAAAATGAGACGTGGCTGACTTCATAAAGTGTGAGTTAAGATCATACGAATTACCAATCTTAGAATGAATCTTACTAAGGCTGCTATATAATAATTAATAGGGGCCCATGAAATGTAAATTTTGGGTTTTCACGGGGTTTGGTACTAAATACGATATCATTCTAACCCTTTCAACCGATTATTCCTATGGCAGCTATATGATATAGTAGTCCGATTTGGATGAAATACATATTGCGTGAATTTGATTGAAATCGCTCAATAGACACTAAAAATTTGCATACTAAGCCTTTGAACCGATTGTTCCTATGGAATCTATATGGTATTGTAGATTGATCCGAATGAAATTTGGTCAACATATGGGGAATGATAGCAAATGCTTAAGGCATGAATATGGTTGATATCGCTTGATCGACACTGAAAATCTCATACCAAGCGTTTTCAGCATTTCCAACCGATTGTTCCTATTGAAGCTATATGACATAGAAGTCCGATTTGGATGAAATTTGGTCAGCATATAGGAAATGATAGCTTATGTGTACGGCGTGAATTTGGTTGAAATCGCTCAACAGACATTAAAAATTTTCATACTAAACCTTTGAACCGATTGTTCCTATGGCAGCTATATGATATAGTGGTTCGATCCGAATGAAATTTTGTGAACAGCTGGGGAAGGATAGCAAACGCTTATGGCATGAGTTTGGTTGAAATCGCATAATCGACACTCAAAATGTTCATACCAAGCATTTTCAACCGATTGTTCCTATGGAAGCTATATGACATAGTAGTCCGATTCGGATGAAATTTGGTCAGCATATAGGAAATGATAGGTTATGTGTACGGCGTGAATTTGGTTGAAATCGCTTAATAAACATTACAAATTTTCATACTAAGCCTTTGAACCGATTTTTCCTATGGCAGCTATATGATATAGTGGTTCGATCCAAATGAAATTTGGTCAACAGGTGGAAAATGATAACAAATGTTTATGGCGTGAGTTTGGTTGAAATCGCTCAATCGACACTGAAAATTTTCATACTAGGCATTTTCATCATTATCAACCGATTGTTCCTATGGAAGCTATATGATATAGTGGTCCGATTCGGATGAAATTTGGTTTGCACATGGGATTTGGTACTAAATGCATATAGGCTTAATTTGGTTAAAATAGCTCAAAAAAAATTTTTTTTCAACCGATTGTTCCTATGGGAGCTATATGATATAGTCATCCGATCCGGCCGATTTTTACAAATGATCTGCCTGCAGAGAGAATACACATCTGTACCAAGTTTCATCAAGATAGCTTTAAAACTGAGAGACTAGTTCGCATAGAAACAGACGGACAGACGGACAGACGGACAGACAGACGGACATAGCTATATCGACTCGCCTGTTGATGCTGATCAAGAATATATATACTTTATGGGGTCGGAGATGCCTCCTTCAATGCGTTATAAACTTCGTGACAAAATTAATATACCCTTTGCAAGGGTATAAAAATTTTAAATTGACGAAATCAAGATTATTTTGATGCAGAGTCGATATAAATGAAAATTATTGAATTAAATGGTATTCCGATTCAAAATCGGTTGAGTTTTGACAGAGATAGCCAAGATCAAGGCCCGAAATGTGAGGATTCGAAAATAACGTCTAAAATCCTCTAAGACCTCTAGAAACGCCAGAAAATGCAAAAACAAAAAATAAATGAAAAAATTTTAAATTGACGAAATCAAGATTATTTTGATGCAGAGTCGATATAAATGAAAATTATTGAATTAAATGGTATTCCGATTCAAAATCGGTTGAGTTTTGACAGAGATAGCCAAGATCAAGGCCCGAAATGTGAGGATTCGAAAATAACGTCTAAAATCCTCTAAGACCTCTAGAAACGCCAGAAAATGCAAAAACAAAAAATAAATGAAAAAATTTTAAATTGACGAAATCAAGATTATTTTGATGCAGAGTCGATATAAATGAAAATTATTGAATTAAATGGTATTCCGATTCAAAATCGGTTGAGTTTAGACAGAGATAGCTAAGATCAAGGCCTGAAATGTGAGGATTCGAAAATAACGTCTAAAATCCTCTAAGACCTCTAGAAACGCCAGAAAATGCAAAAACAAAAAATAAATGAAAAAATTTTAAATTGACGAAATCAAGATTATTTTGATGCAGAGTCGATATAAATGAAAATTATTGAATTAAATGGTATTCCGATTCAAAATCGGTTGAGTTTTGACAGAGATAGCCAAGATCAAGGCCCGAAATGTGAGGATTCGAAAATAACGTCTAAAATCCTCTAAGACCTCTAGAAACGCCAGAAAATGCAAAAACAAAAAATAAATGAAAAAATTTTAAATTGACGAAATCAAGATTATTTTGATGCAGAGTCGATATAAATGAAAATTATTGAATTAAATGGTATTCCGATTCAAAATCGGTTGAGTTTTGACAGAGATAGCCAAGATCAAGGCCCGAAATGTGAGGATTCGAAAATAACGTCTAAAATCCTCTAAGACCTCTAGAAACGCCAGAAAATGCAAAAACAAAAAATAAATGAAAAAATTTTAAATTGACGAAATCAAGATTATTTTGATGCAGAGTCGATATAAATGAAAATTATTGAATTAAATGGTATTCCGATTCAAAATCGGTTGAGTTTCGACAGAGATAGCTAAGATCAAGGCCCGAAATGTGAGGATTCGAAAATAACGTCTAAAATCCTCTAAGACCTCTAGAAACGCCAGAAAATGCAAAAACAAAAAATAAATGAAAAAATTTTAAATTGACGAAATCAAGATTATTTTGATGCAGAGTCGATATAAATGAAAATTATTGAATTAAATGGTATTCCGATTCAAAATCGGTTGAGTTTTGACAGAGATAGCTAAGATCAAGGCCCGAAATGTGAGGATTCGAAAATAACGTCTAAAATCCTCTAAGACCTCTAGAAACGCCAGAAAATGCAAAAACAAAAAATAAATGAAAAAATTTTAAATTGACGAAATCAAGATTATTTTGATGCAGAGTCGATATAAATGAAAATTATTGAATTAAATGGTATTCCGATTCAAAATCGGTTGAGTTTTGACAGAGATAGCCAAGATCAAGGCCCGAAATGTGAGGATTCGAAAATAACGTCTAAAATCCTCTAAGACCTCTAGAAACGCCAGAAAATGCAAAAACAAAAAATAAATGAAAAAATTTTAAATTGACGAAATCAAGATTATTTTGATGCAGAGTCGATATAAATGAAAATTATTGAATTAAATGGTATTCCGATTCAAAATCGGTTGAGTTTTGACAGAGATAGCTAAGATCAAGGCCCGAAATGTGGGGATTAAAATAACGTCTAAAATCCTCTAAGACCTCTAGAAACGCCAGAAAATGCAAAAACAAAAAATAAATGAAAAAATTTTAAATTGACGAAATCAAGATTATTTTGATGCAGAGTCGATATAAATGAAAATTATTGAATTAAATGGTATTCCGATTCAAAATCGGTTGAGTTTTGACAGAGATAGCTAAGATCAAGGCCCGAAATGTGAGGATTCGAAAATAACGTCTAAAATCCTCTAAGACCTCTAGAAACGCCAGAAAATGCAAAAACAAAAAATAAATGAAAAAATTTTAAATTGACGAAATCAAGATTATTTTGATGCAGAGTCGATATAAATGAAAATTATTGAATTAAATGGTATTCCGATTCAAAATCGGTTGAGTTTTGACAGAGATAGCTAAGATCAAGGCCCGAAATGTGAGGATTCGAAAATAACGTCTAAAATCCTCTAAGACCTCTAGAAACGCCAGAAAATGCAAAAACAAAAAATAAATGAAAAAATTTTAAATTGACGAAATCAAGATTATTTTGATGCAGAGTCGATATAAATGAAAATTATTGAATTAAATGGTATTCCGATTCAAAATCGGTTGAGTTTTGACAGAGATAGCTAAGATCAAGGCCCGAAATGTGAGGATTCGAAAATAACGTCTAAAATCCTCTAAGACCTCTAGAAACGCCAGAAAATGCAAAAACAAAAAATAAATGAAAAAATTTTAAATTGACGAAATCAAGATTATTTTGATGCAGAGTCGATATAAATGAAAATTATTGAATTAAATGGTATTCCGATTCAAAATCGGTTGAGTTTTGACAGAGATAGCTAAGATCAAGGCCCGAAATGTGAGGATTCGAAAATAACGTCTAAAATCCTCTAAGACCTCTAGAAACGCCAGAAAATGCAAAAACAAAAAATAAATGAAAAAATTTTAAATTGACGAAATCAAGATTATTTTGATGCAGAGTCGATATAAATGAAAATTATTGAATTAAATGGTATTCCGATTCAAAATCGGTTTAGTTTTGACAGAGATAGCTAAGATCAAGGCCCGAAATGTGAGGATTCGAAAATAACGTCTAAAATCCTCTAAGACCTCTAGAAACGCCAGAAAATGCAAAAACAAAAAATAAATGAAAAAATTTTAAATTGACGAAATCAAGATTATTTTGATGCAGAGTCGATATAAATGAAAATTATTGAATTAAATGGTATTCCGATTCAAAATCGGTTGAGTTTTGACAGAGATAGCTAAGATCAAGGCCCGAAATGTGAGGATTCGAAAATAACGTCTAAAATCCTCTAAGACCTCTAGAAACGCCAGAAAATGCAAAAACAAAAAATAAATGAAAAAATTTTAAATTGACGAAATCAAGATTATTTTGATGCAGAGTCGATATAAATGAAAATTATTGAATTAAATGGTATTCCGATTCAAAATCGGTTGAGTTTTGACAGAGATAGCTAAGATCAAGGCCCGAAATGTGAGGATTCGAAAATAACGTCTAAAATCCTCTAAGACCTCTAGAAACGCCAGAAAATGCAAAAACAAAAAATAAATGAAAAAATTTTAAATTGACGAAATCAAGATTATTTTGATGCAGAGTCGATATAAATGAAAATTATTGAATTAAATGGTATTCCGATTCAAAATCGGTTGAGTTTTGACAGAGATAGCTAAGATCAAGGCCCGAAATGTGAGGATTCGAAAATAACGTCTAAAATCCTCTAAGACCTCTAGAAACGCCAGAAAATGCAAAAACAAAAAATAAATGAAAAAATTTTAAATTGACGAAATCAAGATTATTTTGATGCAGAGTCGATATAAATGAAAATTATTGAATTAAATGGTATTCCGATTCAAAATCGGTTGAGTTTTGACAGAGATAGCTAAGATCAAGGCCCGAAATGTGAGGATTCGAAAATAACGTCTAAAATCCTCTAAGACCTCTAGAAACGCCAGAAAATGCAAAAACAAAAAATAAATGAAAAAATTTTAAATTGACGAAATCAAGATTATTTTGATGCAGAGTCGATATAAATGAAAATTATTGAATTAAATGGTATTCCGATTCAAAATCGGTTGAGTTTTGACAGAGATAGCTAAGATCAAGGCCCGAAATGTAAGGATTCGAAAATAACGTCTAAAATCCTCTAAGACCTCTAGAAACGCCAGAAAATGCAAAAACAAAAAATAAATGAAAAAATTTTAAATTGACGAAATCAAGATTATTTTGATGCAGAGTCGATATAAATGAAAATTATTGAATTAAATGGTATTCCGATTCAAAATCGGTTGAGTTTTGACAGAGATAGCTAAGATCAAGGCCCGAAATGTGAGGATTCGAAAATAACGTCTAAAATCCTCTAAGACCTCTAGAAACGCCAGAAAATGCAAAAACAAAAAATAAATGAAAAAATTTTAAATTGACGAAATCAAGATTATTTTGATGCAGAGTCGATATAAATGAAAATTATTGAATTAAATGGTATTCCGATTCAAAATCGGTTGAGTTTTGACAGAGATAGCTAAGATCAAGGCCCGAAATGTGAGGATTCGAAAATAACGTCTAAAATCCTCTAAGACCTCTAGAAACGCCAGAAAATGCAAAAACAAAAAATAAATGAAAAAATTTTAAATTGACGAAATCAAGATTATTTTGATGTAGAGTCGATATAAATGAAAATTATTGAATTAAATGGTATTCCGATTCAAAATCGGTTGAGTTTTGACAGAGATAGCTAAGATCAAGGCCCGAAATGTGAGGATTCGAAAATAACGTCTAAAATCCTCTAAGACCTCTAGAAACGCCAGAAAATGCAAAAACAAAAAATAAATGAAAAAATTTTAAATTGACGAAATCAAGATTATTTTGATGCAGAGTCGATATAAATGAAAATTATTGAATTAAATGGTATTCCGATTCAAAATCGGTTGAGTTTTGACAGAGATAGCTAAGATCAAGGCCCGAAATGTGAGGATTCGAAAATAACGTCTAAAATCCTCTAAGACCTCTAGAAACGCCAGAAAATGCAAAAACAAAAAATAAATGAAAAAATTTTAAATTGACGAAATCAAGATTATTTTGATGTAGAGTCGATATAAATGAAAATTATTGAATTAAATGGTATTCCGATTCAAAATCGGTTGAGTTTTGACAGAGATAGCTAAGATCAAGGCCCGAAATGTGAGGATTCGAAAATAACGTCTAAAATCCTCTAAGACCTCTAGAAACGCCAGAAAATGCAAAAACAAAAAATAAATGAAAAAATTTTAAATTGACGAAATCAAGATTATTTTGATGCAGAGTCGATATAAATGAAAATTATTGAATTAAATGGTATTCCGATTCAAAATCGGTTGAGTTTTGACAGAGATAGCTAAGATCAAGGCCCGAAATGTGAGGATTCGAAAATAACGTCTAAAATCCTCTAAGACCTCTAGAAACGCCAGAAAATGCAAAAACAAAAAATAAATGAAAAAATTTTAAATTGACGAAATCAAGATTATTTTGATGCAGAGTCGATATAAATGAAAATTATTGAATTAAATGGTATTCCGATTCAAAATCGGTTGAGTTTTGACAGAGATAGCTAAGATCAAGGCCCGAAATGTGAGGATTCGAAAATAACGTCTAAAATCCTCTAAGACCTCTAGAAACGCCAGAAAATGCAAAAACAAAAAATAAATGAAAAAATTTTAAATTGACGAAATCAAGATTATTTTGATGCAGAGTCGATATAAATGAAAATTATTGAATTAAATGGTATTCCGATTCAAAATCGGTTGAGTTTTGACAGAGATAGCTAAGATCAAGGCCCGAAATGTGAGGATTCGAAAATAACGTCTAAAATCCTCTAAGACCTCTAGAAACGCCAGAAAATGCAAAAACAAAAAATAAATGAAAAAATTTTAAATTGACGAAATCAAGATTATTTTGATGCAGAGTCGATATAAATGAAAATTATTGAATTAAATGGTATTCCGATTCAAAATCGGTTGAGTTTTGACAGAGATAGCTAAGATCAAGGCCCGAAATGTGAGGATTCGAAAATAACGTCTAAAATCCTCTAAGACCTCTAGAAACGCCAGAAAATGCAAAAACAAAAAATAAATGAAAAAATTTTAAATTGACGAAATCAAGATTATTTTGATGCAGAGTCGATATAAATGAAAATTATTGAATTAAATGGTATTCCGATTCAAAATCGGTTGAGTTTTGACAGAGATAGCTAAGATCAAGGCCCGAAATGTGAGGATTCGAAAATAACGTCTAAAATCCTCTAAGACCTCTAGAAACGCCAGAAAATGCAAAAACAAAAAATAAATGAAAAAATTTTAAATTGACGAAATCAAGATTATTTTGATGCAGAGTCGATATAAATGAAAATTATTGAATTAAATGGTATTCCGATTCAAAATCGGTTGAGTTTTGACAGAGATAGCTAAGATCAAGGCCCGAAATGTGAGGATTCGAAAATAACGTCTAAAATCCTCTAAGACCTCTAGAAACGCCAGAAAATGCAAAAACAAAAAATAAATGAAAAAATTTTAAATTGACGAAATCAAGATTATTTTGATGCAGAGTCGATATAAATGAAAATTATTGAATTAAATGGTATTCTGATTCAAAATCGGTTGAGTTTTGACAGAGATAGCTAAGATCAAGGCCCGAAATGTGAGGATTCGAAAATAACGTCTAAAATCCTCTAAGACCTCTAGAAACGCCAGAAAATGCAAAAACAAAAAATAAATGAAAAAATTTTAAATTGACGAAATCAAGATTATTTTGATGCAGAGTCGATATAAATGAAAATTATTGAATTAAATGGTATTCCGATTCAAAATCGGTTGAGTTTTGACAGAGATAGCTAAGATCAAGGCCCGAAATGTGAGGATTCGAAAATAAAGTCTAAAATCCTCTAAGACCTCTAGAAACGCCAGAAAATGCAAAAACAAAAAATAAATGAAAAAATTTTAAATTGACGAAATCAAGATTATTTTGATGCAGAGTCGATATAAATGAAAATTATTGAATTAAATGGTATTCCGATTCAAAATCGGTTGAGTTTTGACAGAGATAGCTAAGATCAAGGCCCGAAATGTGAGGATTCGAAAATAACGTCTAAAATCCTCTAAGACCTCTAGAAACGCCAGAAAATGCAAAAACAAAAAATAAATGAAAAAATTTTAAATTGACGAAATCAAGATTATTTTGATGCAGAGTCGATATAAATGAAAATTATTGAATTAAATGGTATTCCGATTCAAAATCGGTTGAGTTTTGACAGAGATAGCTAAGATCAAGGCCCGAAATGTGAGGATTCGAAAATAACGTCTAAAATCCTCTAAGACCTCTAGAAACGCCAGAAAATGCAAAAACAAAAAATAAATGAAAAAATTTTAAATTGACGAAATCAAGATTATTTTGATGCAGAGTCGATATAAATGAAAATTATTGAATTAAATGGTATTCCGATTCAAAATCGGTTGAGTTTTGACAGAGATAGCTAAGATCAAGGCCCGAAATGTGAGGATTCGAAAATAACGTCTAAAATCCTCTAAGACCTCTAGAAACGCCAGAAAATGCAAAAACAAAAAATAAATGAAAAAATTTTAAATTGACGAAATCAAGATTATTTTGATGCAGAGTCGATATAAATGAAAATTATTGAATTAAATGGTATTCCGATTCAAAATCGGTTGAGTTTTGACAGAGATAGCTAAGATCAAGGCCCGAAATGTGAGGATTCGAAAATAACGTCTAAAATCCTCTAAGACCTCTAGAAACGCCAGAAAATGCAAAAACAAAAAATAAATGAAAAAATTTTAAATTGACGAAATCAAGATTATTTTGATGCAGAGTCGATATAAATGAAAATTATTGAATTAAATGGTATTCCGATTCAAAATCGGTTGAGTTTTGACAGAGATAGCTAAGATCAAGGCCCGAAATGTGAGGATTCGAAAATAACGTCTAAAATCCTCTAAGACCTCTAGAAACGCCAGAAAATGCAAAAACAAAAAATAAATGAAAAAATTTTAAATTGACGAAATCAAGATTATTTTGATGCAGAGTCGATATAAATGAAAATTATTGAATTAAATGGTATTCCGATTCAAAATCGGTTGAGTTTTGACAGAGATAGCTAAGATCAAGGCCCGAAATGTGAGGATTCGAAAATAACGTCTAAAATCCTCTAAGACCTCTAGAAACGCCAGAAAATGCAAAAACAAAAAATAAATGAAAAAATTTTAAATTGACGAAATCAAGATTATTTTGATGCAGAGTCGATATAAATGAAAATTATTGAATTAAATGGTATTCCGATTCAAAATCGGTTGAGTTTTGACAGAGATAGCTAAGATCAAGGCCCGAAATGTGAGGATTCGAAAATAACGTCTAAAATCCTCTAAGACCTCTAGAAACGCCAGAAAATGCAAAAACAAAAAATAAATGAAAAAATTTTAAATTGACGAAATCAAGATTATTTTGATGCAGAGTCGATATAAATGAAAATTATTGAATTAAATGGTATTCCGATTCAAAATCGGTTGAGTTTTGACAGAGATAGCTAAGATCAAGGCCCGAAATGTGAGGATTCGAAAATAACGTCTAAAATCCTCTAAGACCTCTAGAAACGCCAGAAAATGCAAAAACAAAAAATAAATGAAAAAATTTTAAATTGACGAAATCAAGATTATTTTGATGCAGAGTCGATATAAATGAAAATTATTGAATTAAATGGTATTCCGATTCAAAATCGGTTGAGTTTTGACAGAGATAGCTAAGATCAAGGCCCGAAATGTGAGGATTCGAAAATAACGTCTAAAATCCTCTAAGACCTCTAGAAACGCCAGAAAATGCAAAAACAAAAAATAAATGAAAAAATTTTAAATTGACGAAATCAAGATTATTTTGATGCAGAGTCGATATAAATGAAAATTATTGAATTAAATGGTATTCCGATTCAAAATCGGTTGAGTTTTGACAGAGATAGCTAAGATCAAGGCCCGAAATGTGAGGATTCGAAAATAACGTCTAAAATCCTCTAAGACCTCTAGAAACGCCAGAAAATGCAAAAACAAAAAATAAATGAAAAAATTTTAAATTGACGAAATCAAGATTATTTTGATGCAGAGTCGATATAAATGAAAATTATTGAATTAAATGGTATTCCGATTCAAAATCGGTTGAGTTTTGACAGAGATAGCTAAGATCAAGGCCCGAAATGTGAGGATTCGAAAATAACGTCTAAAATCCTCTAAGACCTCTAGAAACGCCAGAAAATGCAAAACCAAAAAATAAATGAAAAAATTTTAAATTGACGAAATCAAGATTATTTTGATGCAGAGTCGATATAAATGAAAATTATTGAATTAAATGGTATTCCGATTCAAAATCGGTTGAGTTTTGACAGAGATAGCTAAGATCAAGGCCCGAAATGTGAGGATTCGAAAATAACGTCTAAAATCCTCTAAGACCTCTAGAAACGCCAGAAAATGCAAAAACAAAAAATAAATGAAAAAATTTTAAATTGACGAAATCAAGATTATTTTGATGCAGAGTCGATATAAATGAAAATTATTGAATTAAATGGTATTCTGATTCAAAATCGGTTTAGTTTTGACAGAGATAGCTAAGATCAAGGCCCGAAATGTGAGGATTCGAAAATAACGTCTAAAATCCTCTAAGACCTCTAGAAACGCCAGAAAATGCAAAAACAAAAAATAAATGAAAAAATTTTAAATTGACGAAATCAAGATTATTTTGATGCAGAGTCGATATAAATGAAAATTATTGAATTAAATGGTATTCCGATTCAAAATCGGTTGAGTTTTGACAGAGATAGCTAAGATCAAGGCCCGAAATGTGAGGATTCGAAAATAACGTCTAAAATCCTCTAAGACCTCTAGAAACGCCAGAAAATGCAAAAACAAAAAATAAATGAAAAAATTTTAAATTGACGAAATCAAGATTATTTTGATGCAGAGTCGATATAAATGAAAATTATTGAATTAAATGGTATTCCGATTCAAAATCGGTTGAGTTTTGACAGAGATAGCTAAGATCAAGGCCCGAAATGTGAGGATTCGAAAATAACGTCTAAAATCCTCTAAGACCTCTAGAAACGCCAGAAAATGCAAAAACAAAAAATAAATGAAAAAATTTTAAATTGACGAAATCAAGATTATTTTGATGCAGAGTCGATATAAATGAAAATTATTGAATTAAATGGTATTCCGATTCAGAATCGGTTGAGTTTTGACAGAGATAGCTAAGATCAAGGCCCGAAATGTGAGGATTCGAAAATAACGTCTAAAATCCTCTAAGACCTCTAGAAACGCCAGAAAATGCAAAAACAAAAAATAAATGAAAAAATTTTAAATTGACGAAATCAAGATTATTTTGATGCAGAGTCGATATAAATGAAAATTATTGAATTAAATGGTATTCCGATTCAAAATCGGTTGAGTTTTGACAGAGATAGCTAAGATCAAGGCCCAAAATGTGAGGATTCGAAAATAACGTCTAAAATCGTCTAAGACCTCTAGAAACGCCAGAAAATGCAAAAACAAAAAATAAATGAAAAAATTTTAAATTGACGAAATCAAGATTATTTTGATGCAGAGTCGATATAAATGAAAATTATTGAATTAAATGGTATTCCGATTCAAAATCGGTTGAGTTTTAACAGAGATAGCTAAGATCAAGGCCCGAAATGTGAGGATTCGAAAATAACGTCTAAAATCCTCTAAGACCTCTAGAAACGCCAGAAAATGCAAAAACAAAAAATAAATGAAAAAAATTTTAAATTGACGAAATCAAGATTATTTTGATGCAGAGTCGATATAAATGAAAATTATTGAATTAAATGGTATTCCGATTCAAAATCGGTTGAGTTTTGACAGAGATAGCTAAGATCAAGGCCCGAAATGTGAGGATTCGAAAATAACGTCTAAAATCCTCTAAGACCTCTAGAAACGCCAGAAAATGCAAAAACAAAAAATAAATGAAAAAATTTTAAATTGACGAAATCAAGATTATTTTGATGCAGAGTCGATATAAATGAAAATTATTGAATTAAATGGTATTCCGATTCAAAATCGGTTGAGTTTTGACAGAGATAGCTAAGATCAAGGCCCGAAATGTGAGGATTCGAAAATAACGTCTAAAATCGTCTAAGACCTCTAGAAACGCCAGAAAATGCAAAAACAAAAAATAAATGAAAAAATTTTAAATTGACGAAATCAAGATTATTTTGATGCAGAGTCGATATAAATGAAAATTATTGAATTAAATGGTATTCCGATTCAAAATCGGTTGAGTTTTGACAGAGATAGCTAAGATCAAGGCCCGAAATGTGAGGATTCGAAAATAACGTCTAAAATCCTCTAAGACCTCTAGAAACGCCAGAAAATGCAAAAACAAAAAATAAATGAAAAAATTTTAAATTGACGAAATCAAGATTATTTTGATGCAGAGTCGATATAAATGAAAATTATTGAATTAAATGGTATTCCGATTCAAAATCGGTTGAGTTTTGACAGAGATAGCTAAGATCAAGGCCCGAAATGTGAGGATTCGAAAATAACGTCTAAAATCGTCTAAGACCTCTAGAAACGCCAGAAAATGCAAAAACAAAAAATAAATGAAAAAATTTTAAATTGACGAAATCAAGATTATTTTGATGCAGAGTCGATATAAATGAAAATTATTGAATTAAATGGTATTCCGATTCAAAATCGGTTGAGTTTTGACAGAGATAGCTAAGATCAAGGCCCGAAATGTGAGGATTCGAAAATAACGTCTAAAATCCTCTAAGACCTCTAGAAACGCCAGAAAATGCAAAAACAAAAAATAAATGAAAAAATTTTAAATTGACGAAATCAAGATTATTTTGATGCAGAGTCGATATAAATGAAAATTATTGAATTAAATGGTATTCCGATTCAAAATCGGTTGAGTTTTGACAGAGATAGCTAAGATCAAGGCCCGAAATGTGAGGATTCGAAAATAACGTCTAAAATCCTCTAAGACCTCTAGAAACGCCAGAAAATGCAAAAACAAAAAATAAATGAAAAAATTTTAAATTGACGAAATCAAGATTATTTTGATGCAGAGTCGATATAAATGAAAATTATTGAATTAAATGGTATTCCGATTCAAAATCGGTTGAGTTTTGACAGAGATAGCTAAGATCAAGGCCCGAAATGTGAGGATTCGAAAATAACGTCTAAAATCCTCTAAGACCTCTAGAAACGCCAGAAAATGCAAAAACAAAAAATAAATGAAAAAATTTTAAATTGACGAAATCAAGATTATTTTGATGCAGAGTCGATATAAATGAAAATTATTGAACTAAATGGTATTCCGATTCAAAATTCCGGTTGAGTTTTGACAGAGATAGCTAAGATCAAGGCCCGAAATGTGAGGATTCGAAAATAACGTCTAAAATCCTCTAAGACCTCTAGAAACGCCAGAAAATGCAAAAACAAAAAATAAATGAAAAAATTTTAAATTGACGAAATCAAGATTATTTTGATGCAGAGTCGATATAAATGAAAATTATTGAATTAAATGGTATTCTGATTCAAAATCGGTTGAGTTTTGACAGAGATAGCTAAGATCAAGGCCCGAAATGTGAGGATTCGAAAATAACGTCTAAAATCGTCTAAGACCTCTAGAAACGCCAGAAAATGCAAAAACAAAAAATAAATGAAAAAATTTTAAATTGACGAAATCAAGATTATTTTGATGCAGAGTCGATATAAATGAAAATTATTGAATTAAATGGTATTCCGATTCAAAATCGGTTGAGTTTTAACAGAGATAGCTAAGATCAAGGCCCGAAATGTGAGGATTCGAAAATAACGTCTAAAATCGTCTAAGACCTCTAGAAACGCCAGAAAATGCAAAAACAAAAAATAAATGAAAAAATTTTAAATTGACGAAATCAAGATTATTTTGATGCAGAGTCGATATAAATGAAAATTATTGAATTAAATGGTATTCCGATTCAAAATCGGTTGAGTTTTGACAGAGATAGCTAAGATCAAGGCCCGAAATGTGAGGATTCGAAAATAAGGTCTAAAATCCTCTAAGACCTCTAGAAACGCCAGAAAATGCAAAAACAAAAAATAAATGAAAAAATTTTAAATTGACGAAATCAAGATTATTTTGATGCAGAGTCGATATAAATGAAAATTATTGAATTAAACGGTATTCTGATTCAAAATCGGTTGAGTTTTGACAGAGATAGCTAAGATCAAGGCCCGAAATGTGAGGATTCGAAAATAACGTCTAAAATCGTCTAAGACCTCTAGAAACGCCAGAAAATGCAAAAACAAAAAATAAATGAAAAAATTTTAAATTGACGAAATCAAGATTATTTTGATGCAGAGTCGATATAAATGAAAATTATTGAATTAAATGGTATTCCGATTCAAAATCGGTTGAGTTTTGACAGAGATAGCTAAGATCAAGGCCCGAAATGTGAGGATTCGAAAATAACGTCTAAAATCGTCTAAGACCTCTAGAAACGCCAGAAAATGCAAAAACAAAAAATAAATGAAAAAATTTTAAATTGACGAAATCAAGATTATTTTGATGCAGACTCGATATAAATGAAAATTATTGAATTAAATGGTATTCCGATTCAAAATCGGTTGAGTTTCGACAGAGATAGCTAAGATCAAGGCCCGAAATGTGAGGATTCGAAAATAACGTCTAAAATCGTCTAAGACCTCTAGAAACGCCAGAAAATGCAAAAACAAAAAATAAATGAAAAAATTTTAAATTGACGAAATCAAGATTATTTTGATGCAGAGTCGATATAAATGAAAATTATTGAATTAAATGGTATTCCGATTCAAAATCGGTTGAGTTTTGACAGAGATAGCTAAGATCAAGGCCCGAAATGTGAGGATTCGAAAATAACGTCTAAAATCCTCTAAGACCTCTAGAAACGCCAGAAAATGCAAAAACAAAAAATAAATGAAAAAAATTTTAAATTGACGAAATCAAGATTATTTTGATGCAGAGTCGATATAAATGAAAATTATTGAATTAAATGGTATTCCGATTCAAAATCGGTTGAGTTTTGACAGAGATAGCTAAGATCAAGGCCCGAAATGTGAGGATTCGAAAATAACGTCTAAAATCCTCTAAGACCTCTAGAAACGCCAGAAAATGCAAAAACAAAAAATAAATGAAAAAATTTTAAATTGACGAAATCAAGATTATTTTGATGCAGAGTCGATATAAATGAAAATTATTGAATTAAATGGTATTCCGATTCAAAATCGGTTGAGTTTCGACAGAGATAGCTAAGATCAAGGCCCGAAATGTGAGGATTCGAAAATAACGTCTAAAATCCTCTAAGACCTCTAGAAACGCCAGAAAATGCAAAAACAAAAAATAAATGAAAAAATTTTAAATTGACGAAATCAAGATTATTTTGATGCAGAGTCGATATAAATGAAAATTATTGAATTAAACGGTATTCTGATTCAAAATCGGTTGAGTTTTGACAGAGATAGCTAAGATCAAGGCCTGAAATGTGAGGATTCGAAAATAACGTCTAAAATCGTCTAAGACCTCTAGAAACGCCAGAAAATGCAAAAACAAAAAATAAATGAAAAAATTTTAAATTGACGAAATCAAGATTATTTTGATGCAGAGTCGATATAAATGAAAATTATTGAATTAAATGGTATTCCGATTCAAAATCGGTTGAGTTTTGACAGAGATAGCTAAGATCAAGGCCCGAAATGTGAGGATTCGAAAATAACGTCTAAAATCGTCTAAGACCTCTAGAAACGCCAGAAAATGCAAAAACAAAAAATAAATGAAAAAATTTTAAATTGACGAAATCAAGATTATTTTGATGCAGACTCGATATAAATGAAAATTATTGAATTAAATGGTATTCCGATTCAAAATCGGTTGAGTTTTGACAGAGATAGCTAAGATCAAGGCCCGAAATGTGAGGATTCGAAAATAACGTCTAAAATTCTCTAAGACCTCTAGAAACGCCAGAAAATGCAAAAACAAAAAATAAATGAAAAAATTTTAAATTGACGAAATCAAGATTATTTTGATGCAGAGTCGATATAAATGAAAATTATTGAATTAAATGGTATTCCGATTCAAAATCGGTTGAGTTTCGACAGAGATAGCTAAGATCAAGGCCCGAAATGTGAGGATTCGAAAATAACGTCTAAAATCGTCTAAGACCTCTAGAAACGCCAGAAAATGCAAAAACAAAAAATAAATGAAAAAATTTTAAATTGACGAAATCAAGATTATTTTGATGCAGAGTCGATATAAATGAAAATTATTGAATTAAATGGTATTCCGATTCAAAATCGGTTGAGTTTTGACAGAGATAGCTAAGATCAAGGCCCGAAATGTGAGGATTCGAAAATAACGTCTAAAATCCTCTAAGACCTCTAGAAACGCCAGAAAATGCAAAAACAAAAAATAAATGAAAAAATTTTAAATTGACGAAATCAAGATTATTTTGATGCAGAGTCGATATAAATGAAAATTATTGAATTAAATGGTATTCCGATTCAAAATCGGTTGAGTTTTGACAGAGATAGCTAAGATCAAGGCCTGAAATGTGAGGATTCGAAAATAACGTCTAAAATCCTCTAAGACCTCTAGAAACGCCAGAAAATGCAAAAACAAAAAATAAATGAAAAAATTTTAAATTGACGAAATCAAGATTATTTTGATGCAGAGTCGATATAAATGAAAATTATTGAATTAAACGGTATTCCGATTCAAAATCGGTTGAGTTTTGACAGAGATAGCTAAGATCAAGGCCCGAAATGTGAGGATTCGAAAATAACGTCTAAAATCCCTCTAAGACCTCTAGAAACGCCAGAAAATGCAAAAACAAAAAATAAATGAAAAAAATTTTAAATTGACGAAATCAAGATTATTTTGATGCAGAGTCGATATAAATGAAAATTATTGAATTAAACGGTATTCCGATTCAAAATCGGTTGAGTTTTGACAGAGATAGCTAAGATCAAGGCCCGAAATGTGAGGATTCGAAAATAACGTCTAAAATCCTCTAAGACCTCTAGAAACGCCAGAAAATGCAAAAACAAAAAATAAATGAAAAAATTTTAAATTGACGAAATCAAGATTATTTTGATACAGAGTCGATTTAAATGAAAATTATTGAATTAAATGGTATTC
>JAEIGM010000314.1:0-39722 GCA_018903735.1 Drosophila cardini
TTTTAAAATAATTCTCATCTCAACATTAGTTGTTTTTGACTTATTTGGCATATAGTTCTTTTATTAGTTCTTTAACTTCTTGTTTTGCGGATTCACTTGCTGCTTCGTCAATGTTAAAGATTTCATCATCGAATTCCGCACCGATTTTCAACATGTTTATTTCTTCGTTTTGAGTGTTCAACATTTTACGCACTTGTACCCGTTTTTATTAAATACGACCTCAGCTAATAAACATAACTCTTCTCCGATAATCAACTTTAAGTCTATCAATTTGGTCGGAACTACGTAAAAATCTAATACGAATTCTTCGGTGTCAATCATAACGTTGTGCTTGAAATGTCCACGTGGTCTAATCTTATTTGAATCTCGGTCGCCACCAAACCCAATCAGAACTACATTGCAGCTTTCCAATTTAGGTTTGCCGATTTCACAATAAAAGTCTTCGCGTATGACATTAAACTTGCTACCCGTATCAAAAAGCGCATAACATTGTTTATTTGCTAAAGAAACTTCTTTCTGTGTTATATCAACTTTTGATTGCCAGCTACGCGTATTTGCCGTCGATATACCGCTTTTGTCACCTTGATCGCAATCTTTGGAAATGTGTCCGAATTGGTTGCATTTAAAACATTTTCGACCTTTTTCTTTATTTTTGACAAGTACCCGTTAACATGCCCCTTTTCACCACAATTGAAACATTTAATTTCTTTCTTTCCGTCTTTGCTCATATTTTGAGCTTTTTTTGTCTTTTTCTTTTCACACCGATTTCATTGCGTTTTGTCTTTTCTTTTTCAGTTTGTTTTTCTTTTTCCATCATTATTTTAAAACATTTCAATTTGTCTTTGAAAACTTTTATATTATTCGCGCCGTATAAAATTGTTTTATTCACTCCTTTTTCATCTATACCGTCGATTACATATTGAATAAACGCGTCGTCTGGAATACTACCTCGTGACGCAATGTCTTTCATTCTGTAAAAGTACTCAAATGCACACTCATTGCTGCCTCGCCTTTTGTTTGAGTGAGTTGCTCGTGGATTTGCTTGCTGGTTACCCTTGATTTGAACTCTGCCAACAATGCCTGTTTGAGTGAATACCTTTGGGTCTCTTCCCTTTTACCCAAAAAAAATTAATTTCCCATTCCCTTTTAATGCCTTTTTACCCAACAAAAAATTTTGAAATCATTCTATTGTATTATTTTACCCTTTTCTCTTATTCGTTTATTCAAACTTCGACTGGAATTGCCTTGTTGCCGGCTAAATTTCTTTTTTTTTTTTTTTTTAACCCGAAAACTAACCGTAAACCCGGCGAATTTTGGTTTTTTTTTTTCTCCATTCTATGGTTTTGTGCAACTGCGTTTTGCTTTTTTTTGTTTTCTTAGAACCCTCCCCCCCCTGAGAAAAAAAAATATTATTTTCTTTTCTTTTTCTTTTTTTTTTTCCTCTTCGCCCTTTCCTTTTCCTCCTCGCTTTCGGATTCGCGTTTTTGTTTTTTTTTTATTAAATTTCCGTAACGTAGATGTTTGAAAATATGTAAATGTAGATCCACACTTGAGTAGTTAATACCCAACACATTACATATTGCCACTAGGTCACTTTGCGTCAAATTTGTGACTGCAAATTCTTTCTTAGCATTGTACTCTTCGCTATTTTCGTCATACACAAATCCAGAAAATTCACGTAACCGTTTTCGGTTGTTTCTGTCTCCGTCAGTCCCGAATACAAATTTATGTAGCGCCGATATGCACTCTCTCTTGCTTGAGCGTAAGCTTGCACTATGTAATGTACTTCGACCATCTTTGTTTGGACGACGTTCAAACAATCTTCCAACGAGCATCGTCCGAGGTTCGGGCGAGAGTGGTAGCGGGGCAGGATCCTCTAGTTCCCTAGCTCATTCGGGAGTGCGGGGGGGTTCGTTGCTACTTCTCGTCCTCGGTACATACAATTTTAAAGTAGGATCCCTATAATATTACAGAAGGAGATATACTCCCAAACATGGCAAAAATAACCATGGCCAAACAAACAGGGTTAAACCATACTATTGTCTAAAATCGCAATGCGAGGTCTATGGTGTCATTTGACACTCGCGTTCTCTACCCTACCCAACCATGATCCTTCCAAGATCGTTGCGAAAGATCCCCAAAGAGATACGCTTTCTACCCCATTACATTAACAAGTCACTGGAACAAAAAAAAATCTAACACATTATGAATTTCATCGCAAAACAAAATAAGAACAAAAGGGATTTCCAAAACATTATAATCTTCGATAAGTTTATTACTAATTTAAGTCAGACAACGAAAGTATCCGAAAAGTAAATGAACAGCGTCTTAATATTGGATCGACGGGGTGCATACATAATAGAAATCGTTTTTTTTTTTTAAGTTAACATAATTTTAGGATTGGATTTCAATAAAGACTTCATTGTGCTGTTTGTTGTGTTTCTAGATATTAAAGCTACTTATTTATACATATTACATTCTGTTTACCATTATTACTTCATGGCTTCTTTTCTCACAGTGTATTTCTTTTGTGCTTTTGGTTTGAAACTTCGACAATTAATTTAATGAAAATTTACATAATTTTGGTTTTTTATAATGTTTTTTTTTTTTTTTTAAGTAATTGACAGAAAACGGAATTAAGCTCGAAATGTTTGTTAGCAGTTTTTTATAATTTTCAAAAAAAATTTTTTTCTTTGGGCAGGTATACATTTTATAAATTTTAAGCTGTTACCTTTAAGTTTCTTTTTCGTGAGGTATACATGTTTCCCTTTTGACAAATTTTTATAATAAAAATAATTTTTTTTTTTTTTGGTTTACTAGTTCTTTGTGCACGTTATCTCAATTAGTTGGTTTTTTTTTTTTTTTTTTCAATTGTTGTTCTTTTCCCCGTATGTATTCACGTTTTTATCTTTACATATTTTGACAAAGATTTATGTATCGCTTGTAGGTTAGTATGCAAATGGAAAAAAAATTAAAAGAAGGTGACTTAGGTTAAGTCCAAAGGTTTTCCAGTCTCACTGAAATCATTTTTTTTTTCATGCACTTACGTGACAATTCCCAACGTTGAAAGGCCTTCCATCGGTGGTGTCGTTTGTATTTTTAGCATTTTAAGTTAATTTTGGTGTTAGTATATTTTGGTTAAATGGACATGCGATATTGATAACTATTCGGTGCACAAAATACTGACATGATTTGATTTTTTTTTTTTTTTTTTTTTTTTTTTGTAAATGTATTCTTTTTTTTTCACAAATTTTCTTTTCTGCCAAGTACAAACATTTCAATTTAATTTCGTTCTGTAAACCGAGCTTAATTTGTTCTTACAATTATGCATGCATTTCTTTAAAATTCTGGCTATGTCATTTATAGGAGGTTAGTGTTTTGGCTTTGGGCTTTTCTTTTGTATTATATTTTTTTTCCTTTAATTCACTTTTACGACACTTGCAGATTCGCTGGATCTCGGCTTTTCAGTGCCGGTTCATTTCCTCATGGAGGCACGGTAGAGGGGACAAGGCTGTCAGAAGTGTTGCTGGCAGAGTCACTGTCTCACTAAAGAATCTGGTCCAGATCCAGAACTCCAAGATCTCTTGGATAGTGGTACGTGTGTAACGCACACCCAGGAATAAAATCGATGCCCGCACCAATTGCTGGCAAGCGCTGGCTGTGATTGCCACAAGCAATGATGCGGGAGGGGGGAACTTTTTTTGCTCAACCCCCGGCTGAGAAATGGAAAACGAATTAATTTGATTGCTAATTTTTTTTAAAAAAAATAGTCAATCGATGGCATACCTTGTATTAAGCAAAACGAAATATGACCAAATTGTGGGCCTCCTATGGTCCAAAAGTGCCGATGGCTGCGGATTAAAATCCAACGCAGCTTCGCATAGATTGGATTCCGCCAATCTAACCTCTGTTCTTTGAGAACGAACTATCACTTGACACTAGCACTGCTTTGGGCTGGCTTCAATGGCGGAAAAGATCGATTTTTGCCTTCAATTCGACTTTATAGTGTCCAATTCCAATAGCAAAACAAAACTCTCTCACCAATGTGCAAAGTTGGCTGCGGTGCTTAGCAACATAATTAGCATGCGTGCGCAGCTTAGAAGCTTTTATGCAGCAACCAAAGCTTATGCTGCGGTTGCGGAATTAGGTCAAAGCTCTCGGATAAAGCTTTCGGATAACTTCCGGATAAAATGCAACGAATCAAAGCTTATGTTAATTATCGCTATGATCGTTCGCTTTACATATTTTGTATCTCGATGTTGTATCTGTTCAAATTCTATGACGACCATTACACCACCCGATAATATGCCACCGTTAGACAGAATATTAGCGGGAATGTGCTTTGCTTTCTCAAAATCAATTTATTGCTTTATATCTTTGGCATGGAAAGTACCAACTTCACGTCCTTGTAAATCTTCCAGTAAATAAAATGAACTACCAAGCTTCTTTTTAACTCTACACTTAACAAATTGAGGTGCAAGCTTTGCATTATAATTATGGGCAAATTTACTGAGTGTGAAATTGCGGCGGAAAACTTCTTGACCTTCTGTAAAGGAGACTGGCTTACAACGCAAATTATATTGTCGTTCATTTCGTTCATGCGCCTTTTTAATGTTAGATTGGATGTCCTTCCTTAACAAAGCCAGGTTATCCGATCTAAGTAGGGGTACCAGAGGTTCTTCCAATAAAGATAATTGCTTTAGCAGTTTATAGTCGGAACCATGGGTAATCATATCCAATCCGAAAAGAGCTCGATAAGGAGAACAACCTAACGACTGATGCAACGAGGATCTTAATGAGCAGGATATACTCGTAAGATGTTCATCCCAATATGTTTGATCTTGCTTTAAATAGGATCGAATCGCGGCTAGTAACGATCTATTTACCCGCTCTGCAGCATTGCTCTGTGGAGAGTATAGAGGTGTGTAAACATGTCTTATTCCTAACTCTGACAAAAAAGCATTAAATTCGTTAGCCTTAAATTGTGTGCCATTATCACTAACAATTGTTTCGGGGACACCAAAACTGTGAAAAATTTGTTTAAGCAAGAATTCTTTAACAGCTTCCGATGTAAACTTTTTCAACGGCTGCAGCCAATGAAATTTGCTAAAATGATCAAGCACGATCAACAATCCAACATGACCGTTCTTGCTCCTTGGATACGGTCCTAACAAGTCTACGTATAATTTCTGAAAAGGTCTAACAGTAGGACTTTGAGATCCCATCGGAGGGCGAAGTGTATAGTTTGGAGCTTTGGATCCTTTACACACATCACAGTTGCGAATATAGTCTCGAACATCTTTAGCTAAACCAGGCCAGAACAAGTTTCTGCGCAATTTCTCAATTGTCTTTTGCATACCCGAATGTGCTGAAGTCAAACTATCATGTGCTTGTTTGAGCACGTCGGCTTTAAGTTGATCAGGCACCCAAAGTTTCCAAGAACAAGCTTCTTGCACTTCGTCTCCTGACGAATGCTCTGTTCGAATGTAAAGGTATGAGTCAACAATTTCCATATCCGGGAATCGTTTACTATTTTGCTGGAATTTCTTTTTCAGGAGTTCATAGCTTTCGTCCTGAAAAGCAGTGGACTGCAAATCTATTACAGGGCTCATATCTAAAGAATCTATCTCATTTTCTGGCAGTCTAGATAAAGCATCTGGCACTATGTGTTCTTTACCTTTGCGGTGTGAAATTGAAAACTTAAATTGTTGCAAACGGAAAATCCAGCGTGCTAAGCGACCTGAAACATTTTGTTGTCTCATTAACCAAAGAAGGCTCGAATGATCCGTTACAACTTCGAACTCCTGGAGTTCTAAGTAACAACGAAACTTTTCGATCGCTAATACCACCGCTAAACATTCACGTTCTGTAACACTATAGTTACGTTGAGCTCGACTAAGTTTTTTGGACATGAAAGCCACTGGTTTCTCTTCCTTTTCGGGAGACAGCTGTACTAAGACGGCACCAATTCCAAAATCACTGGCGTCGCAATGCAAATAGAATTTTTCAGAAAAGTTTGGATTTTGTAGCACTGGTGAAGACGTTAAGACCGACTTCAGTTTTTCCATGGCCACTTGAGCTTCCGGTGTCCAAACAAACTTTTTCTTCGACGACAAAACATCTGTTATGGGACAAGCTAAATCAGCAAAGTTACTTATGAAGCGACGATACCAACCACAAACGCCTAAAAAGCCTCTGACTTGTTTTAGATTTCTTGGAGATGGCCAATTCTGAATACACGTAACCTTATCAGGATCGGTACATATCCCTCCACTACCAATAACATATCCGAGATAGTTAACTTTAGTGACTGCAAAATGGCTTTTTGCGATATTTAACGTCAAGTTGGCTTTTCTTAATTGTTCTGCGATTCTAACCAATATCGATAAATGAGTCGAAAAGTCTTCTGAAACTATACAAAGGTCATCTAGATATCCAAAAACGCAGTGTCTAAGGTCTGGCGGAATGATTTCATCAATTAGCCTACACATGGTTGAAGGTGCATTGCACAGACCAAATGGCATGACCTTAAATTGATAAAGAGGCCTTCCTGGAACAGTAAATGCGGTGAGGGGCTTTGATTCTTCTGAAAGTTCAATCTGCCAATAAGCATCTTTCAGATCAAGCTTTGAAATAATATTTGCCTTCGGCAATCTAGAAAAGATACCCTCGATGCTAGGCAGTGGGTAGGCATCTTTCTTGGTTGCATCATTAAGTTTTCGAGCATCCAAACAAAGTCGAACTTTATTCGGCTTTACAACAAGCCTCATTGGAGAACTCCAAGAGCTGGTGGATGGCTCAATGACATTAAGATCTAACATTCGATCGATTTCTGCATACAATAATTTTTCTACAGCAGGACTTACGGGGTAAAATCGTTGCTTAACCGGCCTTGCGTCTCCTACATCAATATGGTGACGAATTAAAGCAGTACGTCCCAATTTTTGAGCAGCATCTGGAAACAGTTGCTTTACCGCATTAAGTTGTTGCACTTGAGCGCTACTTAATGGATATTTATCTGGGTCGCCATAATCGAATTGATTTGTATCGACCTCCAAAGTACTAATGACGTTTGGAGCTAAAGAAAAGACTTTCCAAAAATCATGCCCAAGAATTAAGTCTTGCTTGATTGTGGGTATGACATACAATGTCATAGGTTTGGAAATAGATTGGTATTTCATATCAACTTTTAAAATTCCAATTACTGACTGAAGATTACCATCAGCAGTTTTCGCACTTGATTTGATAGGCTTATAGAAAGGACACTTAGAAAAATCTGTTTGTGCTAAGGTAGATCCTATACAACTAATATTTGCGCCCGTATCTAACAAACCTAATTTGGTAAATTCCAAAAACGATACTTCCGCATAGGTGCGCATATCTTTGGGATCACTAAAGATAGTAGAAACTAACAAATTACGACTATTCTTAATATTTCTATAATAATTTTTCAACCTAACAATACGCTTATTCTTTACCGAACCAACTTCATAAAAGATTCTTTTTCTTATCTCTAAATATTTTTCAAGTTTTTCTTCAGGAGGGAGAAAACGAAAATCTAATTTATTTGTGCTCTGTTCATTGGAACACGTTTCCTTTTCCGTTGTGTTATCATTTGAGCTAACTTCTTCTGTCTCTGTGTCTACAACTTTGGGGGCATCCGACTTTTGTTGGATGCTCCCTTCTCTCGGTTTTCCGTCTGCCTACGATTACATTTTAAGCACTGCGGCTTATATATATTGGGAGTGCCACATCCATAACAAAAGACTCTCCTATCTTGGAGACAGTTTTCCCAAATATGCCCTTTTTCATCACAGTTCCAGCATGTGAAGTTGGCATGTGTTTTTTGTAAATCGGCAATTTCGGAATCCACTAAATCTGAATAATCCTCTGCAATTGCTTCAGGACAAGCGTTTTCTAACTCACATACTTGACGACGAAAAGCGACTGGCTTTGCACGAGAGAAAGTTTCTTGCCGACAATTTAAATCTTTGGTTAAGTTTTCACTCATTTGGACTAACCGACGTAACTGACCAACAGAACCGATAGATTGGTAGAGCAAATTCTGACGCATTTCGGGTAACAGGTTGTTTTGTAAAATCTCGACTAATTCTCCTTCATCAATTTTAAGAGCATACTTGTCTATCAAGGATGCTACCGAGTCATGAAACTGTACAAAAGTTTCTCCCAGTTTTTGCTTCCTAGCTCTGACTAGTTCTTTACTCATAAACTCGGAACGATAGTCCTTATATTGCTGACGAAGAGCAGCACAAAATTCTGACCAAACAATACGATCAACTTGCTTGTGAAACCTCCAAAACCAATCTCGGGCTTTACCAATAAACAAGATATGCAAATGTTTACAAAGGCCCATAAAATCGCTGTCCAAAGTTTCCTCAGTTAGAACCTTGACTCGATAAACAAATTCTTCTACTCCAAGTCCTTCGGGAGATCCATCAAAGTGTAAATTCCACTTTTGGATTATGTCAGCCGTTTTTCTGTTGTGCATCGTCGAACTACTGGGCGAATACGCAACTGGAGTTGGGGCGAAAGAGATGTGTTCATTCATTGTAGGGCGAGAATTAATTTGCAAAGACGATATAACTCGTGTGACGGTTTGTTCGATCATTTGCTGAATACCAGCATAATCCACAACAGGATTTTGCCTTGCATTGCCAGATCGTAACGGTCTACCTCTACGACGAGTATTATTATTTCTGGGAGGAGCGTTGGCATTTTGATTAGAGCTATGGCTTGCATCTAACCCAGAAATCAATACCTCACTACCTTCTATTGATCTTTCAGCGGGATTGTTAATGATTACGTTAGGATTTTGGTTTAATGATTTGGCTAAATTTCGGGTAACCATTCTTGAACTTGATGGAGCTGCTGATGTAGCAGTTTGCTTTGGAGCCGGCGAGCAGTTGCCGATAACTAATTTTAGATTTGCAGGATTTATTTCTGCATGGCATTCAGGACATTCTGAATGATGTTCGAGCCACTGTTCCAAACAAAGTTTATGGAAGTTATGTTTACAAGGCGTGCAATAACACTGGTGGGTGTTGTGCATGTCTTGCTGACAAATTCGACATACGTTTGTAGATCTCTCCACTAACAGAGAGTTTGGTGGACTTCGAGAAACAAGCGACATTATTTTATTTCAAAAAAACAATTTTCAAAGTTTCCTTTTGTGACTTTTACGTTAACATAAAGGGGTGAAAGCTATATTTTGATTTTAAGACAATAAGTAGGTTTTTAAATTGGGCTATTGATACTAAAATGGCTACAGAATTATTATGAAATAATGTTTGATACGACATAATTAATCGGCAAGGATACACACTTTCGGCATATGCACAAGTTCCGGACAAAAATTCTATCATACTGTACACATTACTCAAACAATCTTAATATTACCACGCGGTATGACTTGATAGCTTTTATGAATCAATTCGATTGTGGAAGCAACATCTTCCGAGGAACAATCAGTACTGATATTGCAGCTGGGCCAAATATTCAATATTCTGAAATTGTATCTGACAGATTCACAACCGACAAACTAAATAAATTCACAATTACTAAAAACCATACGAAAAAACAAAAACGAGCATAGGTGTGGAGCAAAACATTTTCATAAATAGCTGATGTTAGTGCTATAGTTTTTCTTTAATTTATAAGTGCAGCCTTTTAAGTTCGGCATGGAATTCTATCTTTGAATCTCCAGCATCGTTCACCTTTTAACAGACTTATACCCTTGCATTACTACATGCGGAAGAAAGACAACATCAATCTATTCGACATCAGCAGAAGTAATACAAAAAAGAATTTAAGCTAAAAATCACTCAAATGGAAGTTGAATTAACTTACGTTGCAGCTAACTGCAATTCAGTAAATTAACAACAACACAGCTAAATGGCCATATACTAATAAAACCTCAAAACTGTACCCAATCGATGAGTAAATTTATTAACTAATACTCAATTCTAAGCATTAAATGAATGTTATGTTAAACTGCCCCACGTTGGGCGCCAAAAATCTGTAATGTACTTCGACCATCTTTGTTTGGACGACGTTCAAACAATCTTCCAACGAACATCGTCCGAGGTTCGGGCGAGAGTGGTAGCGGGGCAGGATCCTCTAGTTCCCTAGCTCATTCGGGAGTGCGGGGGGGTTCGTTGCTACTTCTCGTCCTCGGTACATACAATTTTAAAGTAGGATCCCTATAATATTACAGAAGGAGATATACTCCCAAACATGGCAAAAATAACCATGGCCAAACAAACAGGGTTAAACCATACTATTGTCTAAAATCGCAATGCGAGGTCTATGGTGTCATTTGACACTCGCGTTCTCTACCCTACCCAACCATGATCCTTCCAAGATCGTTGCGAAAGATCCCCAAAGAGATACGCTTTCTACCCCATTACATTAACAAGTCACTGGAACAAAGATTCTAACACATTATGAATTTCATCGCAAACAAAATAAGAACAAAAGGGATTTCCAAAACATTATAATCCTCGATAAGTTTATTACTAATTTAAGTCAGACAACGAAAGTATCCGAAAAGTAAATGAACAGCGTCTTAATATTGGATCGACGGGGTGCATACATAATAGAAATCGTTTTTTTTTTTAAGTTAACATAATTTTAGGATTGGATTTCAATAAAGACTTCATTGTGCTGTTTGTTGTGTTTCTAGATATTAAGGCTACTTATTTATACATATTACATTCTGTTTACCATTATTACTTCATGGCTTCTTTTCTCACAGTGTATTTCTTTTGTGCTTTTGGTTTGAAACTTCGACAATTAATTTAATGAAAATTTACATAATTTTGGTTTTTTTATAATGTTTTTTTTTTTTTTTTTAAGTAATTGACAGAAAACGGAATTAAGCTCGAAATGTTTGTTAGCAGTTTTTTATAATTTTCAACATTTTTTTTTCTTTGGGCATGTATATTTTTTATAAATTTTGAGCTGTTACCTTTTAAGTTTCTTTTTCGTGAGGTATACATGTTTCCCTTTTGACAAATTTTTATAATAAAAAATTTATTTTTTTTTTTTTGGTTTACTAGTTCTTTGTGCACGTTATCTCAATTAGTTTTTGGTTTTTTTTTTTTTTCAATTGTTGTTCTTTTTCCCGTATGTATTCACGTTTTTATCTTTACATATTTTGACAAAGATTTATGTATCGCTTGTAGGTTAGTATGCAAATGGAAAAAAATTAAAAGAAGGTGACTTAGGTTAAGTCCAAAGGTTTTCCAGTCTCACTGAAATCATTTTTTTCATGCACTTACGTGACAATTCCCAACGTTGAAAGGCCTTCCATCGGTGGTGTCGTTTGTATTTTTAGCATTTTAAGTTAATTTTGGTGTTAGTATATTTTGGTTAAATGGACATGCGATATTGATAACTATTCGGTGCACAAAATACTGACATGATTTGATTTTTCTTCTCTTTTTTTTTTTTTTTGTAAATGTAAATGTTTTTTTTTTTTTCACAAATTTTCTTTTCTGCCAAGTACAAACATTTCAATTTAATTTCGTTCTGTAAACCGAGCTTAATTTTTCTTACAATTATGCATGCATTTCTTTAAAATTCTGGCTATGTCATTTATAGGAGGTTAGTGTTTTGGCTTTGGGCTTTTCTTTTGTATTATATTTTTTTTCGTTTAATTCACTTTTACGACACTTGCAGATTCGCTGGATCTCGGCTTTTCAGTGCCGGTTCATTTCCTCATGGAGGCACGGTAGAGGGGACAAGGCTGTCAGAAGTGTTGCTGGCAGAGTCACTGTCTCACTAAAGAATCTGGTCCAGATCCAGAACTCCAAGATCTCTTGGATAGTGGTACGTGTGTAACGCACACCCAGGAATAAAATCGATGCCCGCACCAATTGCTGGCAAGCGCTGGCTGTGATTGCCACAAGCAATGATGCGGGAGGGGGGAACTTTTTTTGCTCAACCCCCGGCTGAGAAATGGAAAACGAATTAATTTGATTGCTAATTTTTTTTAAAAAAATAGTCAATCGATGGCATACCTTGTATTAAGCAAAACGAAATATGACCAAATTGTGGGCCTCCTATGGTCCAAAAGTGCCGATGGCTGCGGATTAAAATCCAACGCAGCTTCGCATAGATTGGATTCCGCCAATCTAACCTCTGTTCTTTGAGAACGAACTATCACTTGACACTAGCACTGCTTTGGGCTGGCTTCAATGGCGGAAAAGATCGATTTTTGCCTTCAATTCGACTTTATAGTGTCCAATTCCAATAGCAAAACAAAACTCTCTCACCAATGTGCAAAGTTGGCTGCGGTGCTTAGCAACATAATTAGCATGCGTGCGCAGCTTAGAAGCTTTTATGCAGCAACCAAAGCTTATGCTGCGGTTGCGGAATTAGGTCAAAGCTCTCGGATAAAGCTTTCGGATAACTTCCGGATAAAATGCAACGAATCAAAGCTTATGTTAATTATCGCTATGATCGTTCGCTTTACATATTTTGTATCTCGATGTTGTATCTGTTCAAATTCTGCGTTACAACTAATAAAATATTTAAACACTTTTTAAAAATTATTAAGTTTTTTAAAAAATTTTTCCCCAAAATCCCTTTGTAAAACCTTTTTTTAAAAAAAAAAAAAAACCTCCCCCCCCCGCCCCCCGGGTTTTATAAAAAAAAAAAAAAAAAAAAAAAAAAAAAAAAAAAAAAAAATTTTTAAGTTCAAAAACAAAAAAACCCAAAAAAAAAAAAAACTTAAAGAGGCGCCCCCCCCCCCCCCCCCCCTTTTTTTTTTTTGTTGGTTTAAAATCCCCGTTTTTTTTTTTTTTTGGGTTGGGTTAAAAAAATAAGAATAGCCGTGTCCGTCAGTCCGTCTGTGTAAACAAAAGGATCTCAGAGACTATAAGAGCTAGAAAGGCCCGAGTGGTCGCAAACGAAAGATAAAATGCCCAAGCAGTACAAGTTTGTTTTTGTTTTTTGACACGCCCACTTAAGGGCGTTCTATGTGCATACAAAAGTAAAAACAGGTAAAAATAGCATGTTTTAGTATAGAAAACTTTTTTGTTAGCAATGCTATCTAAACGAAATTGACACACGTCTTGGGAGTACATATACTGACCAAGTTTGATCCAAATCGGACAACTATATCGTATAGCTCCCATAGGGACAATTGGTCAAAAGTACGCTCCAAATATGAATTTATATGAATAACTTTTGCGTGGGCCAAGCAATTTTAGTGAAACTCACACAGAATATATTTGTCAATAATATAAGCATGCTGACCAAGTTTCATTCAAATCGGACGACTATATCGTATAGCTCCCATAGGGACGATCGGGTAAAAATACGCTGTAAATATGAATTTGTGTGAAAATTTACTGTATTTCCCAGGTCATCTGAATTAAAATCAATAGGGTCGATTGCCTAAACGATTGTACTATTATTATTATCATATCCCATTGTTAATAATATAATTAAACTGAGTAACGGTCGCGAGGCGACTATAGCATTCTTTCTTGTTTTCATTAATATCGACTCTGCATCAAAATAATCATGATTTCGTTAACTTAAAATATGTTCATTTTTTTTTTTTTAAGCATTTTCTGACGCTTCTAGAGGTCTTGGACGATTTTTGAGGTTATTTTCGAATCCCCACATTTTGAGCTTTGATCTTAAATATCTTTGTCAAAACTCAACCGATTTATAATCGGAACACCATTTTATTCAATAATTATCATTTATATCGACTTTTATTTTTTGTTTTTTGCATTTTCTGGCGATTTTAGAGGATTTAGACGATTTAAGACGTTATTTCCGAATCTTCACATTTCAAGCTTTGATCTTTACTATCACTGTCAAATCAAAACCGATTTTGAATCGGAATACCATTCAATTCAATAATTATACCCGTTACCCGTAGAGTAAAAGGGTATATTGTATTCGTTGGAATGTATGTAACAGGGAGAAAGAGACATGGCAGACCCCATAAAGTATATATATTCTTGATCAGAATGAGTAGCCGAGTCGATATAGCCATGTCCGTCTGTCCGTCTGTGTGAACAAAAAGATCTCAAAGACTATAAGAGCTAGAAAGGCCCGAGTGGTCGCAAACGAAAGATAAAATGCCCAAGCAGTACAAGTTTACTTTTGTTTTTTGACACGCCCACCTTAGGGCGTTCTATGTGCATACAAAGGTAAAAACAGGTAAAAATAGCATGTTTTAGTATAGAAAACTTTCTTGTTAGCAATGCTATCTAAACCAAATTGACACATAAAGTACACATCTAGGGAGTTCATATACTGACCAAGTTTGATCCAAATCGGGCATTTATATCGTATAGCTCCCATAGGGACAATCGGTAAAAAATACGCTCCAAATATGAATTTATATGAATAACTTTTGCGTTGCCAATCAATAATATAAACATATATTGACTAAGTTTCATCCAAATCGGACGACTATATCGTATAGCTCCCATAGGGACAATCGGTCAAAAATACGCTCTAAATATGAATTTATGTGAATTACTTTTGCATTGGCCAAGCAATCGAAGAGAAACTACCACAGATTATATCTGTCAATAATATAAATATGTTGACCAAGTTTCATTCAAATCGGACGACTACATCGTATAGCTCCCATAGGGACGATCGGTCAAAAATACGCTGTAAATATGAATTTGTATGAAAATTTTCTGCGTTTCTCAAGTCATCTGAATTAAAATCAATAGGGTCGATCACCTAAACGATTGTACTATTATTAATATAATTAACAAGTAAGAAAGGCTACAGTCGAGCGAGCCGACTGTAAAAGACCCCGTACTCATTCTAGTGCGCGTTTTACCATACAAATAAGTAGTTTTCGAACGATTTGTCCTATGGGAGCTATAGGCTATAGTTGCCCGATCCAGACCAAACTTGGTGCGGATAGTTATTATGGTTCCATACACATAATGTGTTAGTTTGGTTGCAATTGCTCAACTAAAACTTCATGTCTCCATACAAATCACCCATTTTCGACCGATTTGTCCTATGGGAGCTATAGGCTATAGTTTCCCGATCCGGACCAAACTTGGTGATTATAGTTATAATGGTACCATACACATAATGTGTTAGTTTGGTTGCAATCGCTCAACTAAAACTTCATGTCTCCATACAAATTACCCATATTCGACCGATTTGTCCTATGGGAGCTATAGACTATAGTTGTCCGATCCGGACTAAACTTGGTGAGGATAGTTATAATGGTACCATACACATAATGTGCTAGTTTGGTTACAGTCGCTCTACTAAAACTTCATGTCTCCATACAAATCACCAATTTTCGGCCGATTTGTCCTATGGGAGCTATAGGCTATAGTTGTCCGATCCGGATCAAACTTGGTAAGGATAGTAATATACGTACTATACACATAATGTGTGAATTTGGTCTCCCTCGCTCTAGTCGTTTTCAAGTTATGGTGATGTTAAAATAGTTTTTTACAATTTGCGGGGGCGGTAAGGGGCGTGGCAAAGATTTGAAATAAACTTGATCTGCTTGCGAAGCAGACGGACTTTCATTCCAAATTTGGTGGCTCTAGCTCTTGTAGTTTAAAAGATCTAGGTGATCATACAGACGGACGGACAGACGGACAGACGGACAGACGGACATCGCTATATCGTCTCGGCTGTTGATGCTGATCAAGAATATATATACTTTATGGGGTCGGAAAAGCCTCCTTCTGCCTGTTACGCACATTTCGCTTCAGACAAACTTAATAGACCCCCATACTCTTTTTTAGAGTACGGGGTCTAATAATATATTATATTGTTAATAATATAATTAAACTGAGTAACGGGTATCCTAAAGTCGCGAGGCGACTTTCTTGTTTTCATTAATATCGACTTTGCATCAAAATAATCATGATATCGTCAGTTTAAAATTTTTAGACCCCGTACTCTAAAAAAGAGTATAGGGGTCTATTAGGTTTGTCTGAAGCGAAATGTGCGTAACAGGTAGAAGGAGGCTTTTCCGACCCCATAAAGTATATATATTCTTGATCAGCATCAACAGCCGAGACGATATAGCGATGTCCGTCTGTCCGTCTGTTTGTCTGTCCGTCTGTCCGTCCGTCTGTATGAACACCTGGATCTTCTAAACTACAAGAGCTAGAGACACCAAATTTGGAATGAAAGTCCGTCTGTAGTGTACGCAGTGCAAGTTTATTTCAAATTTTTGCCACGCCCCCCCACCGCCCCCGCAAATTGTAAAAAACTATTTTCACATCACCATAACTTGAAAACGACTAGAGCTAGAGAGACCAAATTCACACAATATGTGTATAGTACCATTATAACAATCCTCACCAAGTTTGGTCCGGATCGGACAACTATAGCCTATAGCTCTTATAGGACAAACCGATCAAAAATAAAAAATTTGTATGAAGACATGTAGTGTTGGTTAAGCGATCGCAACCAAACTCACAGAGGATGTGTGTATAATTATTAAAAATATCCCCACCAAATTTGGTCCAAATCGGACAACAACAACATATAAAACAAATTAATCAAAAATGCTGAATTTTATGTACAAATTGTTTGTTTCCACTGCTTGCAATAGAAAAGTCTACGTTTACCTACACAAACTGCAGCAAGCAGTGTACTGTGTTAAATAAGCAATTATTGCATGTGAATGAAAATAATCCAACTGAATTATCAGCAGAGCGTGGTCTTATTGGTAGGGTCGCGGTTAATTATTTTGCAAATCCGCGTGGGTCCCAGGTTCGAGTCCAGCCAAAGTTAAATACAAATTTTTAATTTTAACACAAATTGTAAACCTATTTTAAATAATAATAACGTTTATTTGTATTTAAAATGTATTTGCATAACATTGTATGCTATAAAAAAAGTAATACGAAAGTCCAAAACAATTCAGTAAACTCCCTTGCACGTACATACATTTATTAATGTGTATGTATATACATTCATACATACATACATATTTTTGCTTATGCTTTGCACTTGTTCAACTGCTTTGAACTTCTTAACGTAGTTCAATTGAAGTAAGTTGTTCAGTTGATCGGCATTTAGCGCTCATTGGTACTTGTTCCGAACTGATTTTGGGACGCGCCAAAAATAAATTCTGTTACTATACAGATTCATGCAATGCTACTGAACGCAGATATTGTTTTAATTTTTACCATTTTGCATGAAAGATTTCAATTCTAATACATATTTATTTGTATAGTTGTTGTCTCGCATGATAACACATTTTAAAATGCACTAACGCCTTATTAGACCCCGTACTCTAAAAAAGAGTAGAGGGGTCTATTAGGTTTGTCTGAAGCGAAATGTGCGTAACAGGCAGAAGGAGGCGTGGCCGACCCCATAAAGTATATATATTCTTGATCAGCATCAACAGCCGAGACGATATAGCCATGTCCGTCTGTCTGTCTGTCCGTCTGTCCGTCTGTCCGTCCGTCCGTCCGTCCGTCCGTCCATCCGTCTGTCCGTCTGTCCGTATGAACACCTCGATCTTTTAAACTACAAAAGCTAGAGCCACCAAATTTGGAATGAAAGTCCGCCTTTATGTCAGGCAGATCAAGTTTATTTCAAATCTTTGCCACGCCCCTTACCGCCCCCGCAAATTGTAAAAAACTATGGTCACCTACGAAAAAATTGATGTTTTAAGCGAATATCTCAGTAACTATAGCACTTAGGAGTACCGTTTTTGGTATACAGGTTGCTAGAGACAGCATAAATGCATTGTCATTAAAATTTTTGGACTGCCACGCCCCGTTTTCCCACACGAATGAAATAATTTTCAAACTTCAATGCCATTTTTAAGGCATTTGCACTTATCGTACGGTATTGTAATTTCAAATTCGTTTGGAGACAAAGTATCACAAACTATCCTGAAAGTTGCATACAAATCGGACAATAAACAAAAGAGCTAGACACGTAACAAAGTTAACAATTGCACGCAATATCAATGCATGTGTGCAAGCGAGTCAGAAGCATATAAACATGTGAGCGAACGATTTCGCTGCTTGTGTAGCGACAGCGCTGCTCGCGGACGATGCATGCACATGTATGCATACGATACGATAAATCATATATCGATATTCAATACGATAGTAATTAGACCCCGTACTCTAAAAAAGAGTATAGGGGTCTATTAGGTTTGTCTGAAGCGAAATGTGCGTAACAGGCAGAAGGAGGCGTGGCCGACCCCATAAAGTATATATATTCTTGATCAGCATCAACAGCCGAGACGATATAGCAATGTCCGTCTGTCCGTCTGTTCGTCTGTCCGTCCGTCCGTCTGTCCGTATGAACACCTGGATCTTTTAAACTACAAAAGCTAGAGCCGCCAAATTTAGAATGAAAGTCCGTCATTATGTCAGGCAGATCAAGTTTATTTCAAATCTTTGCCACGCCCCTTACCGCCCCCGCAAATTGTAAATAACTATGGTCACCTACGAAAAATTGATGTTTTAAGCGAATATCTCAGTAACTATAGCACTTAGGAGTACCGTTTTTGGTATACAGGTTGCTAGAGACAGCATAAATGCATAGTCATTAAAATTTTTGGATTGCCACGCCCCGTTTTCCCACACGAATGAAATAATTTTCAAACTTCAATGCCATTTTTAAGGCATTTGCACTTATCGTACGGTATTGTTATTTCAAATTCGTTTGGAGACTAAGTATCAAAAACTATCCTGAAAGTTGCATACAAATCGGACAATAAACAAGTAAGAAAGGCTACAGTCGAGCGAGCCGACTGTAAAAGACCCCGTACTCACAGAAGTGCCCATTTTCCATACGAAAAAGAAGAAAAACGGAGTTATTCACATTTTGTATACATACAAATAATAACGTAGTTCGAAGATCGGTTATTTAAAAAAATATAATTTTATTTCACAACACGATACTACGGAGTAGACTAGACTAACTAATGCTATGTTCTGAAGACGTTTAGCAAACCTCGGCTTTGAGCTTTTATTAATTGGACTTTAGACTTCTGGAGCTTTTGGCTCTTATGTAAATAAAGGGAGATCTCGATCTTGAAGAGATTGAGCTTTAAGAGAATTCTGTCGGCCAGGATTTGTGCAACGTCAAAGTTCGTGGGAAGCCAGAATTGTTATTGTCACCATTTGATTATTTTATAATGTTTGGCTTAAATCTGTGGGAGAAGAATGTGTAATAAAAATAAAAGTGCGTGTTAGGCGTAATGTATGGGTACATATGTGTCTACATATGTCACTTCCCCATCCTTAAGAAATGAGCCTGTCCGCAGGCGGATAATTTTGGGTATAGTGTTGGGTCTGTTACAATTTCTTCGGTTTCAATTTTGTTTACATTTAGTTCGATATCATTTTCAATATTTGAGTGTATGTTTGGGGTTGATTCTTTTTTGTTCTTATAGTTAACAATAATATTTCTTGGAATATTTTTATATTTAAAGATAATATACATAATTAATGCGATTAAAATAATTATTAAAGTGGTTATAGTAATAATTTGGAACGTGTTATACAATTTAGTTTGTTGTAAGATAATTTCTTTAGTTTGGACATATGACAATGGTTCTAATTTAGTTACATTATTATTTATGTAAATTATTTGCGTGTAATCTAACATAGTATTGGTTATTAATATTTCATCTAATTGGATTGAACAATTTATGGCCTTTATCATATTATTTCCTTCAATAATTATTTCTCTATTGATACAATTTTGATTTAATACAGTTTTAGGTAAGTTCCATGTTAACATAATATTTGGTTCTACATACTTAATTTCATAGTTTTTATGTATTTTTGAATATCTACATTCTGTTTTATCTTGGTTTAATATTTCTGTAATACATTTGTTCATTACTAAATCTTTACTAGTTGCTGTAAATGCTTTATTATTTTGTATGTAATAACTGTCATGTATATTTTCGGTTAAAATGTTTTTATTGTCGTCAGGGTAAGGAATAATGTGAAATTTATTTATAATTTCACGTGGAATATGGGAAATGATTAAAATTTCGTTAGCAGTTGTTTTTAACCAAGTTGATGTATTAATGTTTATTATTTTTTCAGCGTTTAAATGTAATAGTGAGTCATATTTTAATAATTTAGGGTTGAATATACCAAGCCTGGTTAATTGCATTCCTAGTTCAATGTCTGCAATGTATTCTGAGAATTCTTGTAAATTGAAAATTAATAATTAATTTTCAAATTTTGACCTTTTATTGGACATGTAAAGTAGAGTAGCATGAATGTTATGATTAGAGCTGTTAAATTATGAGGAGTTATCATCGTGATTCGGGTTATTGGTTGATCTGGAATTATCGTATTTACTTTCATTAGTTACTTTTATCTTTTTATATTTTGATTTATAATGTCTTATCTTTCTACCTCTGTTTACTTCTTCATAGTGTTTATCATCTATTTGTGTTATGGTTCCAGTTTGCTTAAATGGGTTTGTGGATTTAGACCTCACTAATGGTGATTCCCTATATCTAGTATCTACTTCGAATTCGGCTCTTTTCTCATTGAGTCTTTCTATTTTATTTTTCTTATTTAACTGTGTTTCATACTCGGGAGTTCCTGCGTAAATGAAAATGTCTGCTGGTGTTCTACCAGTGGTATTATGTTTAGTTTTATGGTTATAAGTGTAAAGTATTATTTCGAATCTAGTTAGTTTATCTTCTTGATTCGTGTCAGAATTGACAATTCTCAATTTTTCATTTACTGTTTTATGAAATCTTTCTATGTCTGAAATACCGTTTTTACTAGTTGTGATGGTTATATTTACGTCTTCTGATTTTAACCAAATTTGTTGTGCGGAGCACAAGAAGGCTGAGTCTTTATCTGCTTTTATTTCAATTGATTTTCCCATGTCATTAAATACTTTTAAGAGAGCTCTTTTGGCTTCTAACCAATCTCGACCATTTACTTCGATTAATGTTGCGTATTTGGAATATAAGTCTATGCAAGATAGAAATTGTTTGTTGCCTACCATATAAAAATCAATGACATATTTAGACCCCATACTCTAAAAAAGAGTATAGGGGTCTATTAAGTTTGTCTGAAGCGAAATGTGCGTAACAGGCAGAAGGAGGCGTGGCCGACCCCATAAAGTATATATATTCTTGATCAGCATCAACAGCCGAGACGATATAGCAATGTCCGTCTGTCCGTCTGTCCGTCCGTCCGTCCGTCTGTATGAACACCTGGAACTTCTAAACTACAAGAGCTAGAGCTACCAAATTTGGAATGAAAGTCCGTCTGCTTCGCGAGCAGATCAAGTTTATTTCAAATCTTTGCCACGCCCCTTACCGCCCCCGCAAATTGCAAAAAACAATTTTCACATCACCATAACTTGAAAACTACTAGAGCTAGAGTGACCAAATTCACACATTATGTGTATGGTACCAATATAACTATCCTCACCAAGTTTGATCCGGATCGGACAACTATAGCCTATAGCTCCCATAGGACAAACCGGTCAAAAATAAAAAATTTGTATGAAGACACGTAATGTTAGTTAAGCGATCGCAACCAAACTTACAGAGAATGTGTGAATAATTATTAAAAGTATCCTCACCAAATTTGGTCCAAATCGGACAACCACAACATATAAAATAAATTAATCAAAAATGCTGAATTTCTACGTTTAGCTACCGCAACTTCAATAAGAAGCGTGATCTAGGTAGTAGAGATGCGCGCTTCGTACGTGTTGGTTAGCCCGGAGTCCCGGGCTCGAATCCAGTCAGTGACAAATGCTAATTGTTCGCTTTTTAAATTTTAATTATTTACATAAACTTCAATGCGGAGTGTGGTCTAAGTAGTAAAGATGCCTGATCTAATTCTTCGCACTTGTATGTGAACCCGGGATTATGGGTTCGAGTGCCGTAAGGGACATTTTATTAATTTTGATTGTATAACAAATAAATATTACATGTAAATGCAGATAGTCGAGCACTTTTAAGAGAGGGGCGTGGTGCAGCTGTAAGAGCTCTGACGCGTGTGCGTGGAGTCTGAGGTTCGAATCCCGTCAGTGAATTATTTTGATTATTTTTTTTTTTTTTTATTTCAATTTAAATTTAAAATTAAATTTAAATTGAATTTCAAATTGTTAAAACACGGCTTATTTTTAAAATAAGCCAATTAATTGTGTATATATTTACATACATTTGTATCTAAAAATGTATGTATACAAAATGTGAATCACTCCGCTTTTCTTCTTTTTCGTATGGAAAATGCGCACTTCTGTGAGTACGGGGTCTTTTACAGTCGGCTCGCTCGACTGTAGCCTTTCTTACTTGTTTTCTCTGGGATTATGGATTTCTGGAGTTAATTCGAAGGCTAATTTAGTGTTTCTATGTTCTGTTTTTGCTACATTGCAAACTTTGCATTCGTTAATAATGTTTTGAATTAAATTCTGGTAATCTGGATAATAATACTTTTCTTTAAATAATGATGTCATTTTCTCTATTCCTGGATGTAGTAGCTTTTGGCGTGTGTTAATAATGTATTCGTTGAATTCGGCATAAGTTTGATGATCTGTTAATTTTTTAGTTGATCTCATTACTTTTGTAATATTATTAGGGCTAATTATTTCAAGGAAAGCATTCTGAAAAGTAAGAAAATCGGCTTCGTTGCTGAAGTATATGACACTCTTCTTTGAACATAAGTATTCTTAATTAATTCTTTGGCATGATTGGGTGTCATTTCGACATAATTTATCAAAATTTTTGTTTTATGAAAATAGTTAGTAACGTTAACGTTATTTGAGTTACTTTTTGCAAATCTATTGTCTTTTAAAATAATTGATTGGTCTTTCTGTGAATGAAATGAAATATTGATTGTCTTCTTGAGCACTATGAATTGTTGCTGCTGTGACGTCAGAGGTTTCTCCTAACAAGTTTTCTTCAATTTTTATTCTGGATAAAGCATCTGCAACATGGTTCTCTTTACCTGGTACATATTTAATGTGATAATCAAATTCATTTAGTTTTATTTTCCAGCGTTGTAATTTCATATTTGGTTCTTTAATATTGTTAAGCCAAACAAGTGGTTTGTGATCACTGAGGATCTCGAATTTTCTACCGTAGAGATAAGATCGGAAATATTTTGTTCCCCAAACGATGGCTAAAAGTTCTTTTTCAATTGCTGAATATTTAATTTCATGTTCGTTTAAAGTTCTACTAGCAAAACAAATTGGTTTTTGATTTTGAGACAGAACAGCTCCAATGGCTATGCTGCTGGCATCAGTTGTGAGACAAAATGGTTTTTCGAAATTCGGATAAACTAATATTGGATCGGACGATATAAGTACTTTTAGTTTTTCTAAAGCAGAAATGTAATTTGGTTCGTTGATATTTATACTTGCACCTTTCTTTAGTTTTAAAGTCATTGGCTTTACAACGTGTGCGAAGTTAGGAATGAATTTTCTATAATAACCACAAAGACCTAAAAATGATTTTATTTCTTTGCGTGTTTTTGGTATTGGAAAATTTTGTATGGCAGAGATTTTTGTTGGATTTGCTTTTATTCCTTCTGTTGTTATTATGTGTCCAAGGAATTCAGTTTCTTTTTTCATAAATTCACATTTGTCTAATTGCAATTTTAAATTAGCTTCACGCAGTTTAGCGAATACCCTTTTTAATGATAATAGATGTTCTTCCAATGAAGTGGAATACACTATTATATCATCCATGTATACTAAACAATCTTTTTAAATTAGATCTTCTAATAGATTGTTCATACAACGTTGAAATGTTGCTGGGGCGTTTTTCAATCCAAAAGGCATTCGAGTATATTCGTAATGTCCATTTTTAATTGAAAAAGCTGTTTTTGGTATACTATTTGGGTCCATTTGTATCTGATGAAATCCATTCGCAAGGTCAATTGTGGTAAAATACTGACATTTTCCAAGTTTGTCTAGTATATCATCCATGACTGGAATAGGATATTTATCATCGATTGTTATTTCGTTTAAGTTTCGATAGTCAATTACTATACGGAACTTTTCTTTACCTGATGCATCACGTTTCTTTGGCACAACCCAAATTGGTGAGCAATAAGGCGAATTTGATTTGCGAATTATACCTTGTTCAATCATTTCTTTGATTTGTTTGTCGACTTCTTCGTCGAATGTTTGCGCATACTTGTATGGACGCTTTTGAATTGGGTCTTCGTGTTTAGTTTGGATGACATGCTTAATTGTACTGGTGAAAGTCAAATTTTCACTTTCTTTGTACTGAATGTCACTAAACTCGAAAAGAATTTTGGTTAGTTTAGTTTTTTCTTCATCGTTTAGATGTTCTAATCGGAATTGATTTGTTTCATTTAACTCATTATTTATAGCGTAATTTACTGCTATGTCATTTGTTTGGGGCGGATCAAGCCATTGGAATGCGGTCTTGTCCTTGACAGAATCCTCACGATCATATCTCATTTGAAATGATTGGTCGTTAAGAATAACTGTTTTTTGATTATAGTCAATTCTTGCTTCACAGGATTCTAGATATTCTCTACCTAGTAGAATATCATAGTTGTCAGAAAAGTTGTGTAAATAAAATATTTGATTAGAAGGGCAAAGCTTACTAGGTGCAAAAGATACGTAATTTTTTAATTGAACAATGCCATTTATTGCTCGTACATTTAATTGGCATGGTTTGATGGGAAAATTGAGAAAGTTCTGTTTAATTAGATTGATGGACGAACCTGTGTCAATTACACAGTTAAAATGTTGCCCATTCAATACTAATCTGATGAAGGGATTTGTTCTTCTTGGTCCGAGGCTCCTTGATGAAAATTTTCAGAAGTTTCCATCTTAGAGTGACCACTGGTACTTTCTCGCTGTCTTTTGACTGGAGGATTTGAAGATCTTTGGCTTTGATTTTGGTAATTCATTGGGTTTTGTGATCTAGCTTGATCAAGGTTTTGTTTGAATTCTTTATATAATGTCTGATTATTTTCAGCATTTTCTTTTGGTTTATTACTTTGGTTTGTATTGTTTGAATAATTGGGACTTGGATAATAATTTTGATTATTTCCCTTTCCACGATTATCATTATTAGTTTTGCTGGGTACGGGTTGCTTAGTACGTTCATTGAAATTGTTTTCGTAAAGTCCTTCGCGTTGAGCGACTTGTTTAAGTTTTGAAACTGTTGTAATGTCATGTCTAGCTAAGGTCATGAATATTCTGTCGGGTAGTTTCCTAGTAATTACATCTTTAATTGTATTATTCATTGCATTTGTGTACAATATTGTGTTTTGTGGCTGATTTTCTAACATTAGTTTATTTGAGATTATAAATGACTTATATTCTAGTTCTTCTACGAACTTACGTATACTATGGTTGTAATTGGTGTTATATAAATGTCTTAGAAGTTCCTCGTAGGGTGTCTGTGTTTTGAATTCGTCGATGAGGGCATTTCTTAGTTTTCCCCGGGTTGTAGCTGCTGTGAGTTGGGAAACTCGTTGTGCTGATCCAGATGTCTGCATCTCGATGGCTCCAAATAAAACGCTATGCTGTCTCACGTCCTGTGTAGGGTAAAGCTGCATGATGAAGTCGATTCTTCTTATGAACGCTGTCAGTTCCACTGTTTTTCCGTCAAAGATTGGCACTTGACGTATCTGTCCTAAGGCTTGTTTTAGGTGCATTTCGGATAGTTCCATTGCTGTTGTTGTTGTCATGATGTTGTTTTAATTTGTTTGTATTGTTTAGTTGTTTTTTGTAAAATTTGTTCTTTCACACAAATTTATTTTTGTTGTCACTTCAGGTTTGGTTTTCTTTTGGTGGATTGTAAGGAGCTTACTGTTTACAGGGATCAATTTAATGATGTGTAAAGCCCGGAAATAAGTCCTTTAAGTACAGTTGTTCAAAATAGTCCAAAGGATCTATTTATTAGCAGAACAATGTTTGGTGTATTGTAAGTTTTGTGTTGCGCGGTATTCTTAATATGGCAATTATGTTTTAGGGGCGGTCGCACTTTTACTGTGGGCCACGAATGATAATTGATTTGTTAAGTTTTAAAACACACGCGTTGATTCTTTTGCGGATATCAGAAAGTTTTTTCCAAAATTGTAATGTTCTGAACCGAATCACTTTTTGCGGCAAATTCGCGTGCTCAATCCTAGAAAGTCACTTGGTCGTACAAGGATTTCTATTAGCGGATCGAAAAGGATCGATTACTGTTACAAGGATATTTTCCGATATCCTACCGGCTGCGCCAATAACGGTTATTTAAAAAAATATAATTTTATTTCACAACACGATACTACGGAGTACAGATACAAATCTAGACTAACTAATGCTATGTTCTGAAGACGTTTAGCAATCCTCGGCTTTGAGCTTTTATTAATTGGACTTTAGACTTCTGGAGCTTTTGGCTCTTATGTAAATAAAGGGAGATCTCGATCTTGAAGAGATTGAGCTTTAAGAGAATTCTGTCGGCCAGGATTTGTGCAACGTCAGCAGTTTCAACCCCAATGGTGGGAATAGCGATTCTGGCGAATTGTTTATGATATTTGATAAGTTCGTGGGAAGCCAGAATTGTTATAGTCACCATTTGATTATTTTATTTAAATATATACACAATTAAATGCACAATTTCCTTACTTTCGTACGGACTTTCGTATTACTTTTTTTATAGCATACCATGTTATGCAAATACATTTTAAATACAAATAAACGTTATTATTATTTAAAATAGGTTTACAATTTGTGTTAAAATTAAAAAATTTGTATTTAACTTTGGCTGGACTCGAACCTGGGACCCACGCGGATTTGCAAAATAATTAACCGCGACCCTACCAATAAGACCACGCTCTGCTGATAATTCAGTTGGATTATTTTCATTCACATGCAATAATTGCTTATTTAACACAGTACACTGCTTGCTGCAGTTTGTGTAGGTAAACGTAGACTTTTCTATTGCAAGCAGTGCAAACAAAAAATTTGTACATAAAATTCAGCATTTTTGACTAATTTGTTTTATATGTTGTTGTTGTCCGATTTGGACCAAATTTGGTGGGGATATTTTTAATAATTATACACACATCCTCTGTGAGTTTGGTTGCGATCGCTCAACCAACACTACATGTCTTCATACAAATTTTTTATTTTTGATCGGTTTGTCCTATGTGAGCTATAGGCTATAGTTGTCCGATCCGGACCAAACTTGGTGAGGATTGTTATAACGGTACTATACACATATTGTGTGAATTTGGTCTCTCTAGCTCTAGTCGTTTTCAAGTTATGGTGATGTGAAAATAGTTTTGAAATAAACTTGCACTGCGTACACTACAGACGGACTTTCATTCCAAATTTGGTGTCTCTAGCTCTTGTAGTTTAGAAGATCCAGGTGTTCATACAGACGGACGGACAGACGGACAGACAGACAGACGGACAGACGGACATCGCTATATCGACTTGGCTGTTGATGCTGATCAAGAATATATATACTTTATGGGGTCGGAAAAGCCTCCTTCTACCTGTTACGCACATTTCGCTTCAGACAAACCTAATAGACCCCTATACTCTTTTTTAAGCGATCGCAACCAAACTCACAGAGGATGTGTGTATAATTATTAAAAATGTCCCCACCAAATTTGGTCCAAATCGGACAACAACAACATATAAAACAAATTAATCAAAAATGCTGAATTTTATGTACAAATTGTTTGTTTGCACTGCTTGCAATAGAAAAGTCTACGTTTACCTACACAAACTGCAGCAAGCAGTGTGTAAGCAATTTTTGCATGTGAATGAAAATAATCCAACTGAATTATCAGTAGAGCGTGGTCTTATTGGTAGGGTCGCGGTTAATTATTTTGCAAATCCGCGTGGGTCCCAGGCTCGAGTCCAGCCAAAGTTAAATACAAATTTTTAAAATTTTTAATTTTAACACAAATTGTAAACCTATTTTAAATAATAATAACGTTTATTTGTATTTAAAATATATTTGCATAACATGGTATGCTATAAAAAAAGTAATACGAAAGTCCAAAACAATTCACAAAACTCCCTTGCACGTACATACATTTATTAATGTGTATGTATATACATTCATACATACATACATATTTTTGCTTATGCTTTGCACTTGTTCAACTGCTTTGAACTGCTTAACGTAGTTCAATTGAAGTAAGTTGTTCAGTTGATCGGCATTTGGCGCTCATTGGTACTTGTTCCGAACTGATTTTGGGACGCGCCAAAAATAAATTCTGTTACTATACAGATTCATGCAATGCTACTGAACGCAGATATTGTTTTAATTTTTACCATTTTGAATGAAAGATTTCAATTCTAACACATATCTATTTGTATAGTTGTGAATAACTCCGTTTTTCTTCTTTTTCGTATGGAAAATGTTCACTTCTGTGAGTACGGGGTGTTTTACAGTCGGCTTGCTCGACTGTAGCCTTTCTTACTTGTATTAAATGTAAATGAGAATAATCAACGCCATTTGGAAGTAGAGCGTGGACCAATTGGTAGGGTTACGGTTCGTTCATTTGCAAATCGGCGTGGGTCGCAGGTTCGAGTCCCAGTCAAAGTTAATATATAAATTTTCTATTTTAATTATAAGCACTACTTTAAATAAATTATATTTCTTTTATTTTAAAACCTGTTCCCAAAACATTGAATAATAAGAAGAAGTATTTCGATATTTAAAACATTGACATACCTTTATAAATACGGCTTATTAGACCCCGTACTCTAAAAAAGAGTATAGGGTCACCTACGAAAAAATTGATGTTTTAAGCGAATATCTCAGTAACTATAGCACTTAGGAGTACCGTTTTTGGTATACAGGTTGCTAGAGACAGCATAAATGCATAGTTATTAAAATTTTTGGATTGCCACGCCCCTTTTTGCCACACGAATGAAATAATTTTCAAACTTCAATGCCATTTTTAAGGCATTTTCACTTATCGTACGGTATTGTAATTTCAAATTCGTTTGGAGATAAAGTATCACAAACTATCCTGAAAGTTGCATACAAATCGGACAATAAACAAAAGAGCTAGACACGTAACAAAATTAACAATTTCACGCAATGTCAATGCATGTGTGCAAGCGAGACAGAAGCATATAAACATGTGAGCGAACGTTTTCGCTGCTTGTGTAGCGACAGCGCTGCTCGCGGACGATGCACGCACATGTATGCATACGATACGATAAATCATATATCGATATTCAATACGATAGTAATTATAATTGCGATATGATCTCGAATGCGATATTTGGTCATTATGTCCATATCTATAGCGTATTTGAATTCAGTTGTTGATAATATCGATATTTGATTTGATGTGATATTTTAATTAATATCGATATCGGCATTTTCTTGGCGATTTGCATCCCTATTAAAAACTGATGGTTTTTTTTCAAACTGTTTTATTGCAAATACTATGAGTACGGGGTCTTTTACAGTCGGCTAGCTCGACTGTAGCCTTTCTTACTTGTTTTTAAAATAAGCCAAGTAAGAAAATTTTGCATTTAATTGTGTATATATTTACATACATTTGTTTATAAATATAGTGACATATGTAGACACATATGTACCCATACATTACGCCTAACACGCACTTTTATTTTTATTACACATTCTTCTCCCACAGATTTAAGCCTAACATTATAAAATAATCAAATGGTGACAATAACAATTCTGGCTTCCCACGAACTTATCAAATATCATAAAAAATTCGCCAGAATCGCTATTCCCACCATTGGGGTTGAAACTGCTGACGTTGCATCCTGGCCGACAGAATTCTCTTAAAGCTCAATCTCTTCAAGATCGAGATCTCCCTTTATTTACATAAGAGCCAAAAGCTCCAGAAGTCTAAAGTCCAATTAATAAAAGCTCAAAGCCGAGGTTTGCTAAACGTCTTCAGAACATAGCATTAGTTAGTCTAGTCTACTCCGTAGTATCGTGTTGTGAAATAAAATTATATTTTTAGACCCCGTACTCTAAAAAAGAGTAGAGGGGTCTATTAGGTTTGTCTGAAGCGAAATGTGCGTAACAGGCAGAAGGAGGCGTGGCCGACCCCATAAAGTATATATATTCTTGAACAGCATCAACAGCCGAGACGATATAGCCATGTCCGTCTGTCCGTCTGTCTGTCTGTCCGTCTGTCCGTCTGTCCGTCTGTCCGTCCGTCCGTCTGTCCGTATGAACACCTGGATCTTTTAAACTACAAAAGCTAGAGCCACCAAATTTAGAAAGAAACTCCGTCTTTATGTCAGGCAGATCAAGTTTATTTCAAATCTTTGCCACGCCCCTTACCGCCCCCCGCAAATTGTAAAAAAGTATGGTCACCTAGGGAAAAAATTGATGTTTTAAGCGAATATCTCAGTAACTATAGCACTTAGGAGTACCGTTTTTGGTATACAGGTTGCTAGAGACAGCATAAATGCATTGTCATTAAAATTTTTGGACTGCCACGCCCCGTTTTCCCACACGAATGAAATAATTTTCAAACTTCAATGCCATTTTTAAGGCATTTGCACTTATCGTACGGTATTGTAATTTCAAATTCGTTTGAAGACAAAAGTATCACAAACTATCCTGAAAGTTGCATACAAATCGGACAATAAACAAAAGAGCTAGACACGTAACAAAGTTAACAGTTGCACGCAATGCCAATGCATGTGTGCAAGCGAGACAGAAGCATATAAACATGTGAGCGAACGTTTTCGCTGCTTGTGTAGCGACAGCGCTGCTCGCGGACGATGCATGCACATGTATGCATACGATACGATAAATCATATATCGATATTCAATACGATAGTAGTTATAATTGCGATATGATCTCGAATGCGATATTTGGTCATTATGTCCATATCTATAGCGTATTTGAATTCAGTTGTTGATAATATCGATATTTGATTTGATGTGATATTTTAATTAATATCGATATCGGCATTTTCTTGGCGATTTTCATCCCTATTACAAACTGATTGTTTTGTTTCAAAGTGTTTTATTGCAAATACTATGAGTGCGGGGTCTTTTACAGTCGGCTAGCTCGACTGTAGCCTTTCTTACTTGTTTTAAATAACCGTTATTGGCGCAGCCGGTAGGATATCGGAAAATATCCTTGTAACAGTTATCGATCCTTTTCGATCCGCTAATAGAAATCCTTGTACGACCAAGTGACTTTCTAGGATTGAGCACGCGAATTTGCCGCAAAAAGTGATTCGGTTCAGAACATTACAATTTTGGAAAAAACTTTCTGATATCCGCAAAAGAATCAACGCGTGTGTTTTAAAACTTAACAAACCAATTATCAATCGTGGCCCACAGTAAAAGTGCGACCGCCACTAAAACATAATTGCCATATTAAGAATACCCCGCAACACAAAACTTGCAATACACCAAACATTGTTCTGCTAATAAATAGATCCTTTGGACTATTTTGAACAACTGTACTTAAAGGACTTATTTCCGGGCTTTACACATCATTAAATTGATCCCTGTAAACAGTAAGCTCCTTACAATCCACCAAAACAAAACCAAACCTGAAGTGACAACAAAAATAAATTTGTGTGAAAGAACAAATTTTACAAAAAACAACTAAACAATACAAACAACATCATGACAACAACAACAGCAATGGAACTATCCGAAATGCACCTAAAACAAGCCTTAGAACAGATACGTCAAGTGCCAATCTTTGACGGAAAAACAGTGAAGAATCGACTTCATCATGCAGCTTTACCCTACACAGGACGTGAGACAGCACAGCGTTTTATTTGGTGCCATCGAGATGCAGACATCTGGATCAGCACAAATAGTTTCACAGCAGCTACAACCTGGGGAGAACTAAGAAATGCCCTCATCGACGAATTCAAAAAACAGACACCCTACGAGGAACTTCTAAGACGTTAATATAACACCAATTACAACCATAGTATACGTAAGTTCGTAGAAGAACTAGAATTATTAAGTTTGTCTGAAGCGAAATGTGCGTAACAGGCAGAAGGAGGCTTTTCCGACCCCATAAAGTATATATATTCTTGATCAGCATCAACAGCCGAGACGATATAGGAATGTCCGTCTGTCCGTCTGTCCGTCCGTCCGTCCGTCCGTCCGTCCGTCCGTCCGTCTGTATGAACACCTGGATCTTCTAAACTATAAGAGCTAGAGCCACCAAATTTGGAATGAAAGTCCGTCTGCTTCGCGAGCAGATCAAGTTTATTTCAAATCTTTGCTACGCCCCTTACCGCCCCCGCAAATTGTAAAAAACTATTTTCACATCGCCATAACTTAAAAAAGACTAGAGCTAGGGAGACCAAATTCACACATTATGTGTATGGTACTACTGTTACTATCCTTACCAAGTTTGGTCCGGATCGGACAACTATAGCCTATAGCTCCCATAGGACAAATCGGTCTAAAATGAGTGATTTGTATGGAGACACGAAGTTTTAGTTGAGCGATTGCAACCAAACTAACACATTATGTATATGGTACCATTATAACTATCCTCACCAAGTTTGGTCCGGATCGGACAACTATAGCCTATAGCTCCCATAGGTCAAATCGGTCGAAAATGGGTGATTTGTATGGAGACATGAAGTTTTAGTTGAGCGATTGCAACCAAACTAACACATTATGTGTATGGTACCATTATAACTATACTCACCAAGTTTGGTCCGGATCGGACAACTATAGCCTATAGCTCCCATAGGACAAATCGGTCGAAAATGAGTGATTTGTATGGAGACATGAAGTTTTAGTTGAGCGATTGCAACCAAACTAACACATTATGTATATGGTACCATTATAACTATCCTCACCAAGTTTGGTCCGGATCGGACAACTATAGCCTATAGCTCCCATAGGTCAAATCGGTCGAAAATGGGTGATTTGTATGGAGACATGAAGTTTTAGTTGAGCGATTGCAACCAAACTAACACATTATGTGTATGGTACCATTATAACTATACTCACCAAGTTTGGTCCGGATCGGACAACTATAGCCTATAGCTCCCATAGGACAAATCGGTCGAAAATGCGTGATTTGTATGGAGACATGAAGTTTTAGTTGAGCGATTGCAACCAAACTAACACATTACGTGTATGGTACCATTATAACTATCCTCGTCAAGTTTAGTCCGGATCGGACAACTATAGCCTATAGCTCCCAAAGGACAAATCAGTCGAAAATGGGTGATTTGTATGGAGACATGAAGTTTTAGTTGAGCGATTGCAACCAAACTAACACATTATGTGTATGGTACCATTATAACTATCCTTACCAAGTTTGGTCCGGATCGGACAACTATAGCCTATAGCTCCCATAGGTCAAATCGGTCGAAAATTGGTGATTTGTATGGAAAACGCGCACTAGAAGGAGTACGGGGCTTTTACAGTCGGCTCGCTCGACTGTAGCCTTTCTTACTTGTTTGTAATCTCAAATAAACTAATGTTAGAAAATCAGCCACAAAACACAATATTGTACACAAATGCAATGAATAATACAATTAAAGAAACTACCCGACAGAATATTCATGACCTTAGCTAGACATGACATTACAACAGTTTCAAAACTTAAACAAGTCGCTCAACGCGAAGGACTTTACGAAAACAATTTCAATGAACGTACTAACCAAAGTACTGAAAACTCAAAACCCAGCAAAACTAATAATGATAATCGTGGAAACGGAAATAATCAAAATTATTATCCAAGTCCCAATTATTCAAACAATACAAACCAAAGTAATAAACCAAAAGAAAATGCTGAAAATAATCAGACATTATATAAAGAATTCAAACAAAACCTTGATCAAGCTAGATCACAAAACCCAATGAATTACCAAAATCAAAGCCAAAGATCTTCAAATCCTCCAGTCAAAAGACAGCGAGAAAGTACCAGTGGTCACTCTAAGATGGAAACTTCTGAAAATTTTCATCCAGGAGCCTCGGACCAAGAAGAACAAATCCCTTCATCAGATTAGTATTGAATGGGCAACATTTTAACTGTGTAATTGACACAGGTTCGTCCATCAATCTAATTAAACATAACTTTCTAAATTTTCCCATCAAACCATGCCAATTAAATGTACAAACAATAAATGGCATTGTTCAATTAAACAAGTAAGAAAGGCTACAGTCGAGCGAGCCGACTGTAAAAGACCCCGTACTCCTTCTAGTGCGCGTTTTTCCATACAAATCACCAATTTTTGACCGACTTGTCCTATAGGAGCTATAGGCTATAGTTGTCCGATCCGGACCAAACTTGGTGAGGATAGTTATAATGGTACCATATACATAATGTGTTAGTTTGGTTGCAATCGCTCAACTAAAACTTCATGTCTCAATACAAATCACCAATTTTCGACCGATTTGTCCTATGGGAGCTATAGGCTATAGTTGTTCGATCCGGACCAAATTTGGTGAGGATAGTTAGATAGGTACCATACACATAATATGTGAATTTGGTCTCCCTAGCTCTAGTCGTTTTCAAGTTATGGTGATGTGAAAATAGTTTTTTACAATTTGCGGGGGCGGTAAGGGGCGTGGCAAAGATTTGAAATAAACTTGATCTGCTCGCGAAGCAGACGGACTTTCATTCCAAATTTGGTGGCTCCAGCTCTTGTAGTTTAAAAGATCTAGGTGATCATACAGACGGACGGACAGACGGACAGACAGACAGACGGACAGACGGACATCGCTATATCGTCTCGGCTGTTGATGCTGATCAAGAATATATATACTTTATGGGGTCGGAAAAGCCTCCTTCTGCCTGTTACGCACATTTCGCTTCAGACAAACTTAATAGACCCCTATACTCTTTTTTAGAGTACGGGGTCTAAAAAAACGGAGTGATTCACATTTTGTATACATACATTTTTATATACAAATGTATGTAAATATATACACAATTAATTGGCTTATTTTAAAAATAAGCCGTGTTTTACAATTTGAAATTCAATTTAAATTTAATTTTAAATTTAAACTGAAATAAAAAAAAAAAAAAATAATCAAAATAATTCACTGACGGGATTCGAACCTCGGACTCCACGCACACGCGTCAGAGCTCTTACAGCTGCACCACGCCCCTCTCTTAAAAGTGCTCGACTATCTGCATTTACATGTAATATTTATTTGTTATACAATCAAAATTAATAAAATGTCCCTTACGGCACTCGAACCCATGATCCCGGGTTCACATACAAGTGCGAAGAATTAGATCAGGCATCTTTACTACTTAGACCACACTCCGCATTGAAGTTTATGTAAATAATTAAAATTTAAAAAGTGAACAATTAGCATTTGTCACTGACTGGATTCGAACCCGGGACTCCGGGCTAACCAACACGTACGAAGCGCGCATCTCTACTACCTAGATCACGCTTCTTATTGAAGTTGCGGTAGCTAAACGTAGAGTTAAATCTTATATTGCAAGCAAGTGTAAACAAACAATTAATTCAAAAAATTCAGCATTTTTGATTAATTTATTTTATATGTTGTGGTTGTCCGATTTGGACCAAATTTGGTGAGGATACTTTTTAATAATTATTCACACATTCTCTGTAAGTTTGGTTGCGATCGCTTAACTAACATTACGTGTCTTCATACAAATTTTTTATTTTTGACCGGTTTGTCCTATGGGAGCTATAGGCTATAGTTGTCCGATCCAGATCAAACTTGGTGAGGATAGTTATATTGGTACCATACACATAATGTGTGAATTTGGTCACTCTAGCTCTAGTAGTTTTCAAGTTATGGTGATGTGAAAATTGTTTTTTGCAATTTGCGGGGGCGGTAAGGGGCGTGGCAAAGATTTGAAATAAACTTGATCTGCTCGCGAAGCAGACGGACTTTCATTCCAAATTTGGTAGCTCTAGCTCTTGTAGTTTAGAAGTTCCATGTGTTCATACAGACGGACGGACGGACGGACAGACGGACAGACGGACATTGCTATATCGTCTCGGCTGTTGATGCTGATCAAGAATATATATACTTTATGGGGTCGGCCACGCCTCCTTCTGCCTGTTACGCACATTTCGCTTCAGACAAACTTAATAGACCCCTATACTCTTTTTTAGAGTACGGGGTCTAAAAAGATAAAAGCAACTAATGAAAGTTAATACGATAATTCCAGATCAACCAATAACCCGAATCACGATGATAACTCTTGCTTTATATGTCCAATAAAAGGTCAAAATTTGAAAATTAATTATTAATTTTCAATTTACAAGAATTCACAGAATACATTGCAGACATTGAACTAGGAATGCAATTAACCAGGCTTGGTATATTCAACCCTAAATTATTAAAATATGACTCACTATTACATTTAAACGCTGAAAAAATAATAAACATTAATACATCAACTTGGTTAAAAACAACTGCTAACGAAATTTTAATCATTTCCCATATTCCACGTGAAATTATAAATACCGCACAATTTGACATTATTCCTTACCCTGACGACAATAAAAACATTTTAACCGAAATTATACATGACAGTTATTACATACAAAATAATAAAGCATTTACAGCAACTAGTAAAGATTTAGTAATGAACAAATGTATTACTGGAATATTAAACTGGAATATTAAAGATAAAACAGAATGTAGATATTCAAAAATACATAAAAAACTATGAAATTAAGTATGTAGAACCAAATATTATGTTAACATGGAACTTACCTAAAACTGTATTAAATCAAAATTGTATCAATAGAGAAATAATTATTGAAGGAAATAATATGATAAAGGCCCTAAATTGTTCAATCCAATTAGATGAAATATTAACAACCAATACTATGTTAGATTACACGCAAATAATTTACATAAATAATAATGTAACTAAATTAGAACCATTGTCATATGTCCAAACTAAAGAAATTATCTTACAACAAACTAAATTGTATAACACGTTCCAAATTATTACTATAACCATTTTAATAATTATTTTAATCGCATTAATTATGTACATTATCTTTAAATATAACAAGTAAGAAAGGCTACAGTCGAGCGAGCCGACTGTACAAGACCCCGTACTCACAGAAGTGCGCATTTTCCATTCGAAAAACAAGTAAGAAAGGCTACAGTCGAGCTAGCCGACTGTAAAAGACCCCGTACTCATAGTATTTGCAATAAAACACTTTGAAACAAAACCATCAGTTTGTAATAGGGATGCAAATCGCCAAGAAAATGCCGATATCGATATTAATTAAAATATCACATCAAATCAAATATCGATATTATCAACAACTGAATTCAAATACGCTATAGATATGGACATAATGACCAAATATCGCATTCGAGATCATATCGCAATTATAATTACTATCGTATTGAATATCGATATATGATTTATCGTATCGTATGCATACATGTGCGTGCATCGTCCGCGAGCAGCGCTGTCGCTACACAAGCAGCGTAAACGTTCGCTCACATGTTTATATGCTTCTGTCTCGCTTGCACACATGCATTGACTTTGCGTGCAATTGTTAATTTTGTTACGTGTATAGCTCTTTTGTTTATTGTCCGATTTGTATGCAACTTTCAGGATAGTTTGTGATACTTTGTCTCCAAACGAATTTGAAATTACCTTAAAAATGGCATTGAAGTTTGAAAATTATTTCATTCGTGTGGGAAAACGGGGCGTGGCAATCCAAAAATTTTAATGACAATGCATTTAGGCTGTCTCTAGCAACCTGTATACCAAAAACGGTACTCCTAAGTGCTATAGTTACTGAGATATTCGCTTAAAACATCAATTTTTTCGTAGGTGACCATAGTTATTTACAATTTGCGGGGGCGGTAAGGGGCGTGGCAAAGATTTGAAATAAACTTGATCTGCTCGCGAAGCAGACGGACTTTCATTCCAAATTTGATGGCTCTAGCTCTTATAGTTTAGAAGATCCAGGTGTTCATACAGACGGACAGACGGACAGACGGACATTGCTATATCGTCTCGGCTGTTGATGCTGATCAAGAATATATATACTTTATGGGGTCGGAAAAGCGTCCTTCTGCCTGTTACGCACATTTCGCTTCAGACAAACTTAATAGACCCCTCTACTATTTTTTAGAGTACGGGGTCTAAAAATATTCTAAGAAAAATTATTGTTAACTATAAGAACAACAAGTAAGAAAGGCTACAGTCGAGCGAGCCGACTGTAAAAGACCCCGTACTCATTCTAGTGCGCGTTTTACCATACAAATAAGTAGTTTTCGAACGATTTGTCCTATGGGAGCTATAGGCTATAGTTGTCCGATCCGGACCAAACTTGGTGAGGATAGTTATAATGGTACCATACACATAATGTGTTAGTTTGGTTGCAATCGCCCAGGTAAAATTTCATGTCTCCATACAAATCGCCCATTTTAGACCGATTTGTCCTATTGGAGCTATAGGCTGTAGTTGTCCGATCCGGACCAAACTTGGTGAGGATAGTTATAATGGTACCATACACATAATGTGTTAGTTTGGTTGCAATCGCTCAACTAGAACTTCATGCCTCCATACAAATCACGAATTTTCGGCCGATTTGTCCTATGGGAGCTATAGGCTATAGTTGTCTGATCTGGACCAAATTTAGTGAGGATAATAAGATAGGTACCATACACATAATATGTGAATTTGGTCTCTCTAGCTCTAGTCGTTTTCAAGTTATGGTGATGTAAAAATAGTTTTTTACAATTTGCGGGGGCGGTAAGGGGCGTGGCAAAGATTTGAAATAAACTTGATCTGCTCGCGAAGCAGACGGACTTTCATTCCAAATTTGGTGGCTCTAGCTCTTGTAGTTTAAAAGATCTAGGTGATCATACAGACGGACGGACAGACGGACAGACTGACAGACGGACAGACGGACATCGCTATATCGTCTCGGCTGTTGATGCTGATCAAGAATATATATACTTTATGGGGTCGGAAAAGCCTCCTTCTACCTGTTACGCACATTTCGCTTCAGACAAACCTAATAGACCCCTATACTCTTTTTTAGAGTACGGGGTCTAAAAAAGAATCAACCCCAAACATACACTCAAATATTGAAAATGATATCGAACTAAATGTAAGCAAAATTGAAACCGAAGAAATTGTAACAGACCCATACATTACGCCTAACACGCACTTTTAATTTTATTACACATTCTTCTCCCACAGATTTAAGCCAAACATTATAAAATAATCAAATGGTGACAATAACAATTCCGGCTTCCCACGAACTTATCAAATATCATAAACAAATCGCTATTCCCACCATTGGGGTTGAAACTGCTGACGTTGCACAAATCCTGGCCGACAGAATTCTCTTAAAGCTCAATCTCTTCAAGATCGAGATCTCCCTTTATTTACATAAGAGCCAAAAGCTCCAGAAGTCTAAAGTCCAATTAATAAAAGCTCAAAGCCGAGGTTTGCTAAACGTCTTCAGAACATAGCATTAGTTAGTCTAGATTTGTATCTGTACTCCGTAGTATCGTGTTGTGAAATAAAATTATATTTTTTTAAATAACCGATCTTCGAACTACGTTATTATAAGTATTTATACAAAATGTGAATAACTCCGTTTTTCTTCTTTTTCGTATGGAAAATGCGCACTTCTGTGAGTATGGGGTCTTTTACAGTCGGCTCGCCCGACTGTAGCCTTTCTTACTTGTTTCATTTATTTTTTGTTTTTTTGCATTTTCTGGCGTTTCTAGAGGTCTTAGACGATTTTTGAGGTTATTTTCGAATCCTCACATTTTGAGCTTAGATCTTAAATATCTT